>VDFB02103141.1:0-35436 GCA_007258455.2 Sequoia sempervirens
GATTTTGGCCTGAAGTCTATTCTTATAGTAAAAGTCATCATAGCTTAATAAGGTACAATAATTGTTGTAGGCAACATTATTGTGATAATATTCATTACTCTTCAGATGTGGAACTTCTCTTACACTGTATAGCAAAAACTCAATACATTGAAGTATACATCTATTGATTGCAAACAAGTTATTTAATTTCTCTTTTCATTCACTTCTTATTATATTTAATTGATTTCATCATCATTACAGATTAGAGTACTCGAAGACTTTTGCTGACACCTAATCTAATAAGAGAAGGGTTAGGTATTATGCTATAATCCCTGTATGCAACGAATCACATTCTTTGAAAACACAACTTACAATCTTCTTCAAGGTAGCTGGAGGTACTTACCTCTGTTGTCTCTCCTTAGTCGATGGATTCAAGATGGTTCTGTAGACTCTTGCGTGCTACTCTATTCTTCGTGATTTGTCTTCTCTTTTCCTGTGATGATCATTGACTAATATTCCATAGATATTACTTAGTTTCTGATGACTCTCCCGTAACGGAATGATAAACTCTATTTCTGGTGAGAGACTATAAAACCTGATATACGAGACTACAACAATGCTAATATATAAATCTGTTTTTCTCCCACGATATCTCTTATTCGTTTCCTTCTTGTTCCCCACCATCCTCCCAAGATTGCTATTGGGGTCCCCTATTTCTAAGGCATTGGGGGATCGTGTCTCGTGACAAGGCGCATCCTTTGTGATTGAGGGTGTTTTGTCATATTTGACTAATGCAGATTTTGATGGAGTGATGCTTAACAATATCATTTGTATAATATACGTATCTCTTGTGGATATATATTGAAAATGTGTTTATTTTATTAATTTCTTCTCTTTTTGTGAAATCCATGGGCCTTTCTAGAATAGCAACGATCACATATTCTTATTATGGAATTATCAAGTATCATCGGTTGATAGAAGACCACAACTTCCCTTGTATAGACTGCTCATAGATAATGGGAATTGTTGGCGATTTACTTATCAATGATTTGTGAGAGTAGCGATTGGAGTAATATGCCGAACCGCTTCCATATTAAACCTCCGAAGATGACCGGTCTATTGTTGTGGCAACTTCAATTCACCATTAGATATGTGACGCCTCATAACAACAACGCTACCATCTGCGCCCATACACTCTTTCCTTCCTCCTCTGCTAACATGTATTTTTCTCCCGCATTACACCGGAAGAATGGTCTTCGTTTATTGTTGAGAAGGATGGCCTATCACTAATGATTTCCCGCCTCTACAAGGAATTAGGGGCTCCCTTGGAGCAGTCTGAAGAACTGATTTTTTATTTTCACAGATCGATCACTTGAATATTAATTTCCTTTATCTAATGTTAGTTTCATGATCCTGTAATAGAGCAACTATAATATTATATTATTTTTGGTGTTTATAATATTATTAAATATTATATATTTTTTTATCTTGGTATTTTAAATATAAATTGATTTATATATATCTTTAGTATTTATTTTATTATTTATATTTTCAATATCATAATGATCTTAATATTCAAATTATTAATATTTGTACTTTAATATTCATAATTATAATATTGTCTTTCGACAATTATAATTATATCAAATGGTTAACCTTTTTAGTATTTGTTTTGTTATTTTAATGTTACGATTTCATGGACATGACATAAGAATACCAACTCTCGGCAACTACCAACCGACTACAACAACCGGCAGGGACTTAACATGTAAATCCAAAACATAAGTATTTATTGACCAGCTGGCCGACTAAAATATTTTCAATTAACTTTTTGCCATGTAATTTTCCTTATAGAAATCTGATAAATTTGCCTTTAATCTTTAATTCAAGATATCCTAAGGATGCTTAGGGTCGATAGATTCAAATGATATAGTTGAAGAGCAATTCAAGCTAATGCATTCAGTTAGTGGATTAGGTTATCTGTTGATTATAATGGAAGGTATATGAATAGAACTAACCAAAGGCAAGGCACGATATATATATATATGGTCTGTAGTGATATATATATATGGTCTGTAGTGATATACAGCGCAGTTTTGACACCAAGAGGGGATGCTATTTTTGAATTCTCCAGGTATTACCAGCATATACAGTTTGGTGGATTGGTACCTTCCCTATTCACTGTTTCTGTTAATATTACCTCTAAACCATATGATAGTTGTGATGGCTGGATGTCTAATTTTCTGAGTTTAAATGTGCAACCTGAGTTATTGATCAATTGCTCCATAGGAGTGATCTGATCTGTTGTTTAGAGTCCAATAATACTTCGCTTTTTCCGTCCTTTTCTTGCTTTTAATTTCTGATCTTGTATACCACGCTTGCCCAAGTGACATGTCCCTTCTTGTTCAAGTGATCACACCTTCATGAAAGGTCATGCCTATTATAAAATAATAAATCGATTCAATTATACCAGTTGGCCTGTTTCTTAGAATAATTATTATTATTATCGTCCAAATATATACATTTTTATTTATCTACGGGAGTTCTATTATAGAATAAGAATCTGGATATGTAAAGCAAGCGTCTAATGTTCACTGCTGAGATTGTATACATCATCAAGGAGCCATGATTACAAAGAGTTACCACACCGTAGCTTAAAGTATCGGGTTTTTTGTTTAATGAATGCCAGCTTTATAGTTATCGTAATAATTTGAATATTCAAGAGAATGTTTGCATTTGACTTCCTGTCTTTCCAATTTGCAGGCTCACTTCATATTACAGTAGTGTTAGCATAATCGGATAATCCTGATAGAGTAGACGTTGTCTCCCCCCCTTTACTAACAGGTCTCTAAACAGTCTGCTCACATATGGCAATAATATCAGAGTGGCAATAGAACATTATTATATCAGTCGCTCCCTTCATTTCTTTCGATTATCATATTTTATACTATATGTTTCTTAAAGTGTATCTGTTATTATTTATATTATAATAATATTTAAATGGTTAGTATTCATATTTTAATATTTACGATATTATATTTGATGATTTAATTATAATATTATCTTGTGATAATTATAATTAAATTACTAATGTTCATAATTTTAATATGTATTTTGTTTTTATCTTATTTACTTATTCCAATGCTTGTTATGATTCTGAGGACATGACACGCCAACAACATCAAACCCATGCCCCTGCCCAGCCGCCCCTCCCCCTCCCCCTCCGCCTCCGCCTCCCCACCCCCCTGTCAAAAAGAGAGTTGTCTTGCAAATGAATCACTGAGAGGACACCCCTGGATGCACGAAGGACATGGGTGTGGTAGTTGAATGCTCTTGGTACCAAAGGAATTCTATGCACACATAGTTTTGGAGGTATGCCTTTCAAGTCTTTGTACGTTCATGCAAAGGCATCTTTGTATTCCATGAAGATCTTGAATGTTGTCGCCTTCAGCACTGGATTCCTTTCATCTCTGACTAGAATCATTCGGGGGCTATCCTGCTTTCCTAAGTTCACCTTCTTTATTCTTGGTTCTTTGTACTTGATTGTCGTGTCTCGTTCAAAATTATGCACTGGCGTATCATCAAGGGTTTGTCTTTGAATAAGGAAAGTATAAAGCATGTTGGCCACCAATGGTGAACTCAAGTCTCCACATGGAAAGTGAAATCTATGCCATAGATGATTGGAACCTTGTGCTGATGGTTGCATCCTTCCAAACAAGATAACAGTTAACCCATAGACAGTGCTTGTCAAGATTGATGAGGCATATAATTCTTCTTAAGATTTGTGAGTTTAAGGATAATGGAGCAGTAAAGCTCAAGATCCTAGATGCCATCTAGTTTATATGGGTAGTTAGCACTCCAAATTGAGCCTTTGTAAGACTAGAGGGGCATGATTTTTCTAGGGAATTAGGCAAGACAGATAGAAGTGGGCAGGGCATTGAAAGGCAATTTACAGATAGAGAAGTGGTCAAAATATTGAAAGGCAATTTAACACAAGTACACATCATCAGAAGAGACTATGTAAAAGGACAAGGTCAATAAAAAGGTCTAGAATTTTAACAGACATAAGCTATAATTTCTGCATGAAAATTGACCATTTTTCATAGTGTATGAAGGATTTGGTAAAATGATGCCAAGGTTTAGCCTACATTTTTTGATCTGATGCTAGTTATTCAGTATTCTTTTGCTCTTAGATATTATCCTATAAAAGCTAAGGTATAAACCAATACTAATTGCTGATGATCATATAATTTGTTGAGCCACATTGAATGAATGTTTATTTGCATCAAGGCAACACAACCCTAATGCTTTTCTGAAACTTTTTGTTTGATCAGGTAAGTTTAAGGAAGCTGAGGAACTTATTCAGAAGACTCGTGTGAATGGCATTGTGCTTGACACCATTGCTTATAACACCTTTATTAAAGCGAAGCTAGATGCAGGTATGTGGGAACTTCAGTTTTCTATACTTGATACTAAATATGTTCAGATCTGGTGTCTTTAAATATTGTTTAGCTTATTATACTGGCATCGATTTGTATACTGTCATTAGTAAAATATTTTTTTCTAATGACCTTTTGGTCAATTGAGTTAAATTTAATTGCAGGAAAAATCGAAGATGCTGTTAATTTGTATACTGATATGCAGGCTGCTGGTGTTGTTCCCTCACTTCAGACATACGATACAATGATTAGGTACAGAGATCTGAATCAATTTGTTTGAAATCAGTTTCCTTTTGTTGGTGAAGCGACAGAAATATCTATATTTAAAAAAAATTTATATTATTTTGGATTAGTGGGTTAATAACAAGTAGCACTAACATAAAAAGTTCAAATTAGCTATGGTCCTTAAGGTCTTAAGATAACTGAAGGCCAAATTTTTAAAATAAAATTTTGTACTGGTCCTTTTCCTTGCATAATTTCTTTTTCTTTTAGTATTTAGCTGAAATAAGATATTTTGAGTAATTTTATATTTGATTATGCTAAATATTCTTTTGTAGAGAATACTAAGTTAGTGCATTTTGGCTTCACATTTGTAGTGTCTTTGGAAAGGTTGGTGAACTACAGAATGCTGTTCAGATATTCGATTCTCTATTGACATCTGGCATCACAGTTGATGAAAAGGCATATAGCAACATGATAAGCTGTTATGGGAAAGCTGGTACACAACATGGCTCTGATCTTTTTACTTTTATTTCAATGTGGTAATTAACATGGAGATTGATTGAGTGGTACAAACTGTTGTATATTGTGGATAGAAGCTTCAGAAGATTATCAGAAAATAGGATACCACATGTTTCTAGACGATTTGTAACCATGGTAATGAATTTCTAATTCATTCATGTGTCAGTGTAGGAATTCTTACCCTGTTTGTACATGTTTAAAGATTTGTTCATATTGCTAGTGTCTTTGGAAATGCTGGAAAACTATACAATATGGTGCGGCTATCCAATTCTATACAGACATCTGGCATTTCAGTTGATGAAAGATCATTTTCTAATGGTCTTGGAAAGAAGAAATAGAGAGAACATATATATTAGTGGTCTCAAATGACCAAAATAAGTTCAATGAAATGCAAAGGTGTGGTAAACTACAGTAGTAAATTATGTTTACTAGAAGAATCTTCAACAACTAAACAATAAAGAATAGTAAACAAAAAGTAGGAAGCAATAGAGCCAAGAAAGAGAGAGAGAGCTAAACCAGAGTCAGTAAACCCTAGACAAGTGAGCACACACATAAACCATATGTAAAAAACAGTCTTTCAAAAGGAAAGCCCCTTGTAAAAGACAGCTTCCAACACAGCAAAGAGAAGGGACCCGATAGAGAGCAAGTCTCTAGTTTCCATGAAAGTTGGGAATTGAATAATGGAAGCAAATTTATTGATTACCATGCAAGGGCTAATGCATAGTTTAATGATGTCCTTAGGAGAACAGTCTGGGCTAAGCAGGCTTGGTGGAACAATCTTTGGATGAAGCAGAGGACTCCATGCAATGGCCCTCATATCATTTAAGATCAAGTCTGGTCCATATGAAGAAATAAAATTAGAAATGCACTTCGCCCATCTAGTCCTAACTGTGAAGTAGCTGACTTTCTACATTGAGTGTGACAACTGGAAGTCTGAGGTGTCCTGTTGGTCACTTTCAGGGGTATGTTGTCTGACTTATTGATTACTATCTATGATAGTTGTTGTAGTAGCAAGTTAGCACGTCTTTGTTATTTGTTATAAAGAAAAAGTATTTATATTTAAGTATAGAGTAGTATTATTTGTAGCAAATTGGCATTTGAAACTTTCAGATGATACAATTTGATGAAGGAGAACCCGTGCTTGTGATGTCCCCAATTTTAATACGCCCAAGAAAAAGACTTAAATAGTATAATTGTCTTTATTTGTTCTAAAAGACATTTTAATTATTTAATTAATTAATTATGACTTTATAAAGTATTAATAAATATCATATTCCTTATAAAGTCTTAAATGGAATATTAATTCAGTTGAATTAATTGAATATTTGCGGAAATATAATGGCCTTGGGTGGATAGCATAATCATCACAGAATATTGAATAATGTCTGGTTTTTTAATTGAAGAATCTGAGAATGGAAATTCTCAGACTCCAGGGGTCATTCTCAGACGAAAACCCGGTTTGGCCATTTGCAGTGATTTACTATATTTTGGACGCTTACACAGTTCGAGATCTTCATTATAGGCATCACTTCTTTATGACAGGGTTCAAAGGAGGTTTATCTATGACTTTCCAATTGCGGGCAGAATACACTCGTTTTATGAGGAGTGTTGGGCATATGTAATCAGAAGTATTGCTGTTGAAGGTGGCAATATCCCATCCCTAATAGGATATTTACCTTTCTAATTTTGCCTGTCTTTGTTTTTTGTTTGTATTGCTGATTGATTTGTTTGTGTTTTGGCAATGTTTTTGAATGCTTTTAAACAGGAATAAAGTGCAGAAAACTAAAGAACTTTCAGCAAATGCATAATCAAAAATTTCACATTTTTCAATACCACAGCTAGCTGAAAATTTCCAGAATTTTATTACAATCAGAATATTGAGATTTTCTTGATTATAATAACCCAGTTCATAAAATACCATCTAATATTTAAATCCAACATACCCAGAAAATTTTTGCCACTTTGTCAAGGTGGTGTAATACAAACCAGCAAATTGGAAGCTTGCAAACAGGGACACCTTCCTCCAAACCCTCAAAATAACACCTAGAAAATGATCCTCAAGATTTGTATGCTTAAGACGCCCCAAATGATGAAGATTTGCAGACCAAAACCCAAGCACTTTCACCAAGAAACCCCACATGGCTGATTAGAAGTTGTACGGCTGGCAACGTATGGTATGGCTCGCTTCAATAAAACCCCATGTACCAAGTTTGATCCTCAGTCAGCAATGGATAACAGCAGATATATACGTATTCTGATCTGAGACAAAGAACTAAAAACCTGAACAATCTATCTCCAAATAAGCACAAATGTGACTCCTATGTGTAGCCACCTGAAGAGCTGTCATGTCCCCCAAAATTGTAGCATTGAGATATAAAGCATCGAAAACAAGATAAACAAAATATATATGAAAAACATTAACTATTTAATATTATTATAATTATAATTATCGAAGATAATACTATAATTATAAATATCGTAATTACCAGATATAAATACTGAATATTATAATCATTATAATATATTAACGTGAAATACATAACATAATAAAAGATTGTAACACATTGAAATAGAATAATAATATATATATGGACAATTTATTGTTATTATACTTTAATGTTTAAAATACGAAATATTAAAATACAAAGGATCGATAAACAAATAAAATTAATCCAATAAATATCAAAATGTGAGAAATTGCAAATATTATTATATTATATTAATGAGTAATTGCAATCTAAAATAAAAATGGGTAAAATAAATAATATTATGAATATCATTAAAGTATGGGTGATTGTAGTTTAAAATAAATAATATCATGAATATTATTAAAATAACATATATTACAATAAATCTGATTATAATATATAATCGTTATAATATGTATATCGTAAGGATGACATATCATAATAACAATACATTCTAAACTACATATATTGTAAGGATCTCCATAATAAGCATAGAAGAACATTTAAATATAAAGTTTAAAGTAAGCCAAACCAAACACAACTAAACAAACATTACTAAAGTGTCGACTCTAATAAACTTAGCGATTACCAAGGAGCCGCCTATTGTTCAAAGTCAAACAATGCAACGCATAAAGACACACCCTTTGATCGGGTAATATAAGGGGAGTCTACACAAGACCAAGGCATGGAAAAATGGATAAGAAAAGGCACGATTTTAGGAATAGGTCTCCCACGATATATAGGGAGACAATTCCCGAGTTGTACTTGTTAAGAGGTACACTTTTGAACATTCTATTTTTGCTACAGCAAACTGAGGTATGCACTCTACATTTTTCTATGTATATAAGTCTACAATCGATATCTTCATTATGTTGCTATATAGTATGTATGTGTATGTGGTGTAAAGTCTGCAATCTTTTCATCATGCTGCTGTAATATGTATATGTGAACTCTATTAATCTAGTAGTCCTAAGAAGGGGGGGTACTTGCCTTTGGGGTCAAAGGGTACTGCCCTTGAGTCTAGATTGATAACCGGAGTAACCATTGTAATCTCACCCTCCTACCATGGTGTGACAAGAGGAGAGGATTGATTATGGGGAGTGGAAAGCATTTGGAAGGATGAGGGAATGAGGATTGTCCCTAGACCGACTCATATGAATGGCATGCGCCACCTGAGGTCAAGGAGGTTGTCTTATTTGAATGGAATGCACCATATGAGATTAAGCAAATAGCCTCATATGAATGGCATGCGCCACATGAGGGCATGAAAACTAAGACACCCCATCAATCATGCTCTTTCATGCTTCTCCCCATAGTGGGCATCTCGAGGTAAGGTAATAATCGGGATAGTAAATTTACCATGAAATTTCTAGTGTTGAAGCATGATGCTTCTCTTGTTAGGTTATGGTTGTAATTGATATCTAACTTGTTTGCAGGAATTAAATCAAACTAGGGTACTCTCTAAATCTTCTATTTGTTTGGGAATTGGTAATTTAGAATAAAACCAATAATATTCCTATTAGGGACATTACAAGAGCAAACCTTGGATGGTATTTCACACTTGTAGAATGCTTAAATCTAAGAGAAATCACGTTTTCCAAGATCGAATTTGCACCAGAAACCCTTGTTTCTTCTCACAACCAAAAACTCTTGAAATTTGCCAAGTGTTGAATGAATGAATGAATGAAATGAATTCCAAAATGCCTTTTTATATTTCACCTCAATTTCATTTTAGATTCCATTTCATTCAATTTACTTTTAATTTCTTTTAATTTGGTGCACAACTTAATAATATAAAGTATACTTTAAAAATCACTTATATCTCCCCTTTTAAAATGACACTTTAACTCATATTATAAAGTATACTTTAAAATTATTTAAATCCCTTTTTATTAAAGTCCTTATGTCTCTCTTTTAATATAAAAAATAAATAAAGCATCATTAAATAGATCATTTTATTAATTTTCATTTAATCCTTATATCACCTTTAATAATAAAGTCCCCTTTAAATAATCACTTTATTAAAATATTATAAAGTGACTTACGAATTAATCACTTTATTAAATTAAAATATTAAAGTTAACACTTTAATATTTCATCTTTCATGCTAAGACCATCACTCGATCACTCCAATTGGAAATTGATGTTGCAACTGATCCCGTGGTGATGTCTGAACAAAGTAGGTCAATTGCCAGTCTCCAAAAATTTAGGGATTCCCCTAAAATGTAGGAAACTATCTTTGATCATCTGAAATGGCTCATAAGGCCGCTTGCCAGGCTCCTCAAGCTCCGGGTGGTCATAGGTGAACTATCAGTCTCTTCTTAAAAAATAGGAGACTAGCTCCAAGCTCCTGAAACGCCACACAAACTTCCCAAAAGGTCACAAGACCCCCGAAAGAGCTCCCTATGCACTGTGTTAGGCTATGAGAACCCAACTGATAGGATAACCACCACGTCTGACTATTGCCTAGGAAAAGGGGACATTACAATCCGCCCTCTCCAAGATTACTTGTCCCCAAGCAATCCTCACCTGGATAGTCTGGCTTGTCACCTGAATGCTGGTATCCCAAATCAATCTATAGGATGCCCAACAACATATCCATTACATCCGTTGGGTAGAGATAACACCATGCTGAGCACCACTGTAAACAATTAATCCGATGTAGAACAATCTACCAAACATAGAAATCTCTGGATCCCACAACCAAAATGGAAGTCTGCCATACACATTACCCGCTAACTCCCAGTGCGCTACTCTATCATAATCTTCACCATGCTGAGAGTGGTGAAGCAACACATCGGGATCCAATCGAACTGACATGCCAAACCTGTCACCATTTGGATCCCAACACATTAGAACCTCATATCCATCGAACATGAGAAGATGGAAGTAACTCGAAGTGCTAGCATCACAACACTCCACTCCAAACCCTGCAAATCTCCCGTAGATTTGATGAGTTTCCCTCATAGGTGTCGAAAACGGTGTCACAATTAATGGTCTCTCATTTGGACACTTGGTTAAAAGGCTTTGAATGTCCTCATTAGGAAAAATCCAAGTGCTTGTGTCAGTATGATTCCATCTCCCAAGTATGCCCATTAACTGGCACAAATCTCAAAAGTGAAGCAGCTACATACTCTCCCAATGAGTCAACAACATGAGAGGATTGCATCCCATTGAGCATGTCATGAATGCTCATAAACGAATACAAATCTGCCTCACCCATGTTTTCATCCACAGGTGTAGTCATGACATTAGTGGCTGATCCACTAAGTGTGTGATCAACTGTTCCACCCAACATTAGGACTTGAACCTTTAATGAGCTCTCAACTAGAAGTAACTCATGAGTCTCAAGATGTAAATGAGGTACACAAATAAAATTTTCTGAATCATACCTCTTCTCTTGTTCATGCACATACCTCAAGACGCTCCTCCTTTGCATGCTCAACTTCTACACATTCTTCCTTTGGAAGAATTGGAGATCTAAGGTGTGAATCACTCTGCTTCTTTGCTTGATCTAGCTGGCTGCAACGTTCCTTGACCTCATGCAAGCGCTGTTTTGCTTGGGCAGTCAACATCTTTTCCTTCTCAGCTCTTTGTAACCACCCATCACACAGAACTTGTATCTTGTTCACATCTTCCAAGGTCTTATATACAAAATCAAAATGTTTGTGCAATGAATCCACAACACATAATTTGTCTTTAACACCCAAATCTTGAGTACCAACATTAGAAGACTCTACAATACTGTCATGCTCACGTGAAATGACTGCTATCTCATGATGATGGAAGGAAATATGTAATGTCCCCTTCTCATCAGTAATCTGTTCTGACACTCATCAGCCTATTCCAAAGCCTATAAGCGTGTGTGAGGTAAAATTAGGGTTTCCAGTTCTGAGGTTCTTTGGCATTTTTGAGAATTTACTATTTATAGTAAATTCTATTTTAAGCAGTATGGAGTTTGTCAACTTTCAGTACTTCATTTCCTGTTGGAGCAATTATTTGCAGTTCATGTCTGACCTCTTAAGGCATTTTTATGTTGAATAAAGGCATCGAGGTTATATTTTGCAGTTGACCCCCTTGGCCTAGGAGAACAACTTTAAGTTGTGTTTTAAAAGGGGACTTGGAAGGGTGACGCCTTCATGAGGAATTAATTATACTTTATTTATTGCCTTTTTCCTTGGTAAAAGTGGATGCCACTTTTAAATGAGATTCTTTTTAAAATAAAGTGAAATTCATAAATATGCAAAAGGACGCCATCTTGAGAAGTTGATTGTTGTTTGGAAATTTGAAAAGACTCCTATGTCTTTTGGTGTACCTTCTCAGGAATTTGAAGAGTTTGTGAGCTTCTATTTAATGAAGGATTTTGCTCCAGCATTTCATCCATTCATGTTATCATACTGTTATGCTGTTGGAATGACAAATGAAATCTTGCTTCGAGGATGCTACCTCCTAGCCAATTATCCAATTTCATGTTTGAAATACAACATCTAGTTGGAATTCGCTGCTTCTCATCCAGACTAGCAGATTGTGCTCAACTGAAGAAGTTTTGATGATAATTCCAGTTTTTGAGTTGCTGATTCATACACAGCTGAAAGTGAAAATTCGAATGCATCTCTTAGAATAAATTTATTATGATTATGGGTATTTTTGCTGAGTGTTTGCTAAGCCAAGGCGCCCCCTCTTGCAAAGTTTGAGATTTAAATTTGAAGATTCTGATTTTTTATGCCAAAATCGCCCTTGAAGAGGGCTGTACCATTCATGGAAGCTTTGGAAATTGTGCCAGAAATATAGAGGCAGTTTGGTTGCTGTTTGATGATCAGAATATGTTCGCCTACCTTCTAAGAAGACACAGCAAAAGACGGCATTCGATTTGGAGATGAATTAAGTGAGTTATGAACATTTCATTGTTTTTCATAGTTGCAGATTGACATTTCCAGTTTTCTGTTTTCTGTATCAGACCTTTGAAGTTCTGATTTTTGATTCATTATCAGCAGTTAGTGAGTTAAATAATTGTAAGAGTTCATCTATTACTCATGTGTTGGAAGACTATTGTAATTCAAATTTAGTTTGCAGCTTATTTCTTATTTGTACAAACTGTAAACAGTAGTACTGTTCCAGTTTAATTGCTGCAATTTATTCTTCTTCTTCTCACATAAGTACCCCTGGATGGTTTACCACCAGTGTGGATAATTTGATTGTAACACTCTTGTACCCACTTTCATAGTGGTGAATCCCCACAATTCTGTGGATGCCCGCCGCAGCGATGAATTAGTTTGTAATAGCTCATAGCTGGTTATCCGCCTATCAATTTCTAGCTTTTCAATTTAACACTCCGTCATATGTTAGCACCTCGCCCTCAGTGGGATCTTGAGTGCACATTCTTGACGTTGAGTAGTTTCTTTCAAGTACTTTCATTTAGCTCCTCCGCCATATGACAACACCTATCCCTCATTGGGATTGAGTGTGCATTCTTGGTGTGAGTTCATTTCAAGTTTGGTTTTCTATTTGGAGCTAACGCTAATCAAGTTGGCTAAGTGCTGGTTTGTGTTGTGTAATTCAACGAAAAAATTGGTTAGCATATTTCAAAATATATATGATTGCTGTTGCAAAAATCAGAATTGTTGTCATACCTTTTTGTGGTTTCTTCATGTGCCTTGACAATATCATCTTCAAAGTCACCCAACTCACAATTTGATTCCTTGCAATTACATGTAGAGTTGGTGAGATAATGCTATGTTCAAATAATGGATCATCAAGTGAATCCATACCTTCATGTGGTTGATTAAGAACAATCTCTACATCACCAATGTAGAATTTTGTGTACACTTCACTTGTAGAAGCATCAAGTGGTTCTCTTTCCTTAACATTGTAAAAATCATTCTTTGGATCCTTACTTGCTGATTTAGTGTACTTCAAAACTGCTGATTGTTCCTCCTCAACATATTGTGGAGATCAATGTATTCTACTTCATTTGAGGGACTAGTTTCATCCTCAATCTTTGTAGCATCAAGTCCATCTAGTACCTTTTTAGTCACCTGTAATTCCTTTCCAATCTCTTCTTTCTTCCCTTTCTTTCCTTTTTCCTCTATACTGGTAAAAGTATGTGCATTAGTGTTTGCTTTCCTTCCCTTCGCAAACAGAGAGTCTAATTTTTCTGGATGTTGTATAAAGTCTTGAAAGGCCTCCATCAATTTTGGCATGAGTTCCTGCGTAGATTTCATTTTTACCAAACCACCAATCAATTGTAATTGAGATCAAGTACCCAATAGACTAGCCTGATTTTAAGCTCTGAATTTTTCTGATTCATCCAACAGGATGGCAGGTGCTTTTAAACAAGAATAAAGTGTAGAAAATTAAAGAACTTTCAGCAAATGCATAATCAGAAATTTCACATTTTTCAATACCACAACTAGCTGAAAATTTCTAGAATTTTATTACAATCAAAATATTGAGATTTTTTTGATTATAACAACAACCCAGTTCATAAAATACCATCTAATATCTAAATCCAACATACTAAGTAAATGTGTGCCACTTTGTCAAGGTGTTGTAATACAAACTAGCAAACTGGAAGCTTGCAAACATGGATGCCTTCCTCCAAACCCTCAGAATAACACCTAGAAAATGATCCTCAAAATGCCTATGCTTAAGACGCCCCAAATGATGAAGATTTGTAGACCAAAACCCAAGCGCTTTCACCAAGAAACCCCACATGGCTTATTAGAAATTGTATGGCTGGCAACATATGGTACGACCTGCCTCAATAAACCTCAGTGTGCCAAGTTTGATCCTCATTCAACAAAGGATAACGACATATACATATATATATATATGTATGTATGTATTCTGATTTGAGACAAAGAACTTCTGAAAACCTGAACAATCTATCTCCAAATAAGCACAAATGCGACTCCTGTGTGTAGCCACCTAAAGAGTAAACTTTGGGTGGTATTTCACACTTGTAGAATGCTTAAATCTGAGAGAAATCACGTTCTCCAAGATCGAATTTGCTGCAGAAACCCTTGTTTCTTCTCACATCCAAAAACTCTTGAAATTTGCCAAGTGTTGAATGAATGAATGAAAGAAATGAATTCCAAAATGCCCTTTTATATTTCACCTCAAATTCATTTTAAATTCCATTTCAATCAATTTACTTTTAATTTCTTTTAATTTGGTGCACAACTTAATAATATAAAGTATACTTTAAAAATCACTTATATCTCCCCTTTTAAAATTACACTTTAACTCATATTATAAAGTATACTTTAAAATCATTTAAATCCCTTATGTCTCCCTTTTAATATAAAAAATTAATAAAGCATCATTAAATAGATCACTTTATTAATTTTCATTTAACCCTTATATCACCTTTAATAATAAAGTCCCCTTTAAATAATCACTTTATTAAAATATTAGAAAGTGACTTAAGAATTAATCACTTTACTTTATTAAATTAAAATATTAAAGTTAACACTTTAATATTTCATCTTTCATGCTGAGACCATCACTCGATCACTCCAACTGGAAACTGATGTTGCAATTGATCCCGGGGTGATCTTTGAACAAAGCAGGCCAACTGCTAGTCTCCTCCTAAAAAGTAGGGATTCCCTTAAAAAGTAAGAAACCATCTCTGATCATCTGAAATGGCTCATAAGGCCCCTTGCCAGGCTCCACAAGCTCTGGGTGGTCACAAGTGAATTGTTAGTCCCTTCCTAGAAAATAGGAGATTGGCGCCAAGCTCCTGAAATTCTATGTAGACTTCCCAAAAGGTCACAAGACCCCCAAAAGAGCTCCCCATCCACTGTGTTAGCTTGCGAGAACCCAACTGATAGGCTAACCACCACGACTGACTACTGCCTAGGAAAAGGGGACATTACAAAGGTACAGGGGCATTGGTCTCCCGATATCGGGATTGCTATTATGAGAATTGACAACAGTTGGAGCCACCATAGTTATATTTGATATCGTTCCTACATTGCTTGAAATATATTTTGTTGCTTTGACCCATCGAATATTTTTGTGTTGAGTAAAAGAGGTTATCAAGTCATTGGTTCACACCATTTATCACAATGCAAATATGATTGGTGTCTTTGTGCCAATAAAGGAGGACATTTTGTCTTAATGCTGGTTGAGAGTTCAACGTGGTGACATTGGACTCTTCCTTTTTTTTGCTAGGATCAAAGGTATTAGGGAAGTTAGACTATTCTTGTTAGCGTGGTGGAGAAGTTTGAATATAATAATATTCAAGGAAATACGATTCCAAGTGGATTTGAAGACCTTATCGGGTCTTTGTTTTCTTCTATCGGATTTGTCTTCATTTATAGCGCCAGGAAACTTTTGTACTGCCACCTTATTTTTACCTGCCACTTGGTGATATCGAACAATAGCTATTTGCTAGTGCAAGCCTAAGTGATAGGGGTATTTTGGATGTATATGGTGATATTATCTGCTGTTTGGTGATAATTATTAGCATCATTCATATGCATATAAGTCATTCATTATTGCCTCTATTCATTATGTCGGATTCGAATTCTTAGTTGCTATAAAGTCATGGGTATGTTTATGCTATCTTAAGATTTATACGCTGGCCATGTATGCCATTGCTTTCACAAGATGGAATGATTTGTAGAAATTTGTAGCATTTCCTGCATTACATAAGAAATTTGTAACACTTCCTGCATATGAAATCTATATCATTTCTTGCAATTTCTACATTGTAAAGCTCTGAGCTGTTATTCTATCATTGTATTGGATATAAGCATTGTTGTTGCTCAATCATTGAAAGCAAGTTTCCAAATTATATGGGACCAATTCGCAAACCGAAATTATAAAACTAGTGAGCAAACATTGGAACAGCAAGGAAGTTGTAGTTGATATTATATTACTAGGTAGAGGTCATTACAGTGCTAGTACATGCAATAGTCAACTAGTGATCAAATTTTTGAGAATATACCAGTAAAAAATGGGGAAATAGTAGACAATAATATTTCATCAAAGTCTTGTCGAGATACATAGAGATTAAAACCTGGAAGAGTAAAGAGTTCTCCTTACAATCAATGTTGATTCCAAGTTACACATGTTCTTTCCTCGAACAAAAAGTGACTTTGGAGCAACAAGACATTAGAACATGTTTTCTTCCAGGCAACAAAAGGGAAATTGATTCTTGATGTCAAAAAAGTAACCCATTAGTTTAATAGATTGATTTCCACCAATGCTTTGTTAGTCCATGAAGCTTAAAAATGAAGGCACAACACATCACATCATTTGGGAATCAAATAGTTTGATAATCATACAGAGTTTTTTCTTTAATATTTTTATGTTCAAAGTAGATGAATTTTAGTACTAGATAATGGTAGGGGAGTCAATTACATATTTTGTTGCCTAAAATTGATCTATAAAGATCTTGAAGTGAAAAATTTTCATTGGTATGAGGTTCTCAGAAAATGATCATCAGCAGAAAACACCAGGTTTGTCTACAAAACAAACCACATGGTCTCTATAGGAGGTGATTTCAAAACTGCCCAATTTCCCTTGAAGGGCAGTTTTGTAATTGCCACAACAAATTGGAAACTGCCATAGTGAAAACAAAACTGTCTTGTATGAAGCAGCAGTTTCGTCTTGATATGCAAAATATGGAATTTGAAATGAATAGTTCGACTTTTCTTAATCCAGTGCCACTTTTGGGTTTTAGCGCACAAGGGGGGACACTCTAGCCTCTATAGGTAGTGTTGTATTGTTAGAGACTTGTGTGAGTGTTGTAGAGATCAAAATTAGGAGAACTTAGCTGTAGAATCATTGGGAGCTTGACAATGAGTAGATGGAGCAGCTCTCAATTGTATCTACTCGTACTTAATTTTTCTTTGATAAATTACATCTAGGTAGGTGTGTAATTGCTGCTACCAGCTGGTTTTTCTCCTTTTTGAGGTTTTCTAGGATAAAATTTGAGTTTTATGTGGTGAATACTCTTATTTTCTGCCCTTATTAAGTTGTTTTCTGATTTTGTACAATGTTCTATCCTCTAAGTGATGCAAGAGCATCGTGGGTGCAAGGGCAATATTGCATTAACCAAAAATATTTTAGGTTTTTCTTTCAGTTTTGTTGTGTTTCTGTTGGTTTTTGGTTGTGGCTTCACGGAAATTTTAGAGACAATTTGGGCAAATTCAGAGAATTACCTTGTAGAAGAGCTTAATGGGTATTTGTAGTTCAGATTGGGTGAAAATTGGCTAAGTTATGACTTTGTGGGGTTTTAGTTTGCTATTGGTTTGTAGACTTCCAAACTATTACTGACTTGCGGGATTTTGGTGTTGAATTCGATAAGTCCCTCTTCTTGTGACTATTTCAGATAAACTAATTTGCATTTGTGGGGAACTTGGGGTCAACTGGCTTTGCGGGAACTTCTCTCCTATTTGACCTTTCGGGAACTTCACATCCAACTGGAGTTTGCAGGTATCTTGTGGCCAAGTGGATTTGCTTGTAATGTCAAGTGAACCGGACTTCTTCCATTAAAAAATTTGGTTCAGATGAACAATTTTGATGGTGATGTCAACGTTGTACAGTTGTGGATGAATGTAACTGAACTAGATAAGTGCACTATTTAAAAAGGTTTTAGTTTAGTAAGCTAAGGAACTTCCATAGAAAAAGACGAAGATGAAGTTATCATGACATCAACTAGGTACGGAGTGTGGGTTTTCACAAATGAACCTTCCAATTGAACTCATTCTAATATTATTGTTCAGATGGATACTAGACCTTTGCAACTTGACAAATGAGAATGACTACAATGTGTAGAATGTATGAATTTGCAATTGAATTGGACTTAGAAACAAGTGTCATTTAGATGAACACAAAACTCCCACAAATAAGAAATTTCTATCCAAACTATATATTTGCGAACTTCCAACAGCCATTGGGTAATGTGGACTTTCGTGTTTGAACTAGTCGTTTGTGGAACTTTCCCTTGCCACTACATTTTTCATTTTTGGAATGATTCAGTTGCTATAACTGCCAAGATTTGATTCAGCACAACTTCCTAACTACCCAAAGGATAAATGGAGATTGATATATGCATGGGGAGTTCGCCATCAAAGAGGGAGACAGTTCACCATTTGAAAGAAGGGTGACAGAAAGAGAGGAAGGCCATGAGGATAAGGCCAAATTGTATGCGAGGAATGTGCAATGTGATGTAATGTCTTCAAGCGGATTGAGTTTTCTACCATATATATAAGGATTTAATAAATAGATTGCTTGCTTTGTTTGGCTTTTGTGGTGCTAAAAGTTGTGTATGCTATGTTATTTGGCTGCTTGATAAGGCCCCTTGATCTAGATTGCATCACTAAAACTATCAATTCGTTCAAGCAAGCAAAACTATGTTACCAAGCTTTGCAAAATTGGGCCGAACCCCTCTTGAACAGGTCAAGGTACAGATCTTGACCTTTTTTTAAAATGCCATTTAAAAAATTGATTTTGTTAAAAAAATAACAAATTCTATAAAATAAAAAACGGTCAAATTGCTCTCAAGCTTGGGAAGTGCTTCTCTCAGAGTAGTTTACAGAATAATAATGGCATTGGCCATAATAGTTTACAGAATAACATCTGGCTTGGCCACAAGCATAATGGGAGCAAAAGAATAACCATAAAAGGTTTTGTAGTAAATTCCTTCCATAGTTTGAAAAGTTTAGCAGGTTTTCCTTAACCCTCATCATCACCATCAATACAGAGCTCAAGACACAATCTTAGTAGGTTGCTTTAGAGAGCCTCTATATCAAATGTCTCGAAGAGAATGCCCATTGTGTGCATGGCTACAGATGGTGAATGTGAGGTGCCACTCTCAGATTATAGAAATATTGGAATTATGGCCCACATAGAAGTAGGAAAAACTAGTACCACAGAGGATATTATTTTACACAGGAAAAAATTAAAAGATTGGGGAGGTTCATGAAGGGACTACTACGATGGATTGGATGGAGCAGGAGCAAGAAAGAGGCATAACAATCACTTCTGCTGCAACAATAGCTATCTGGAATAATCATCATATAAACATTATTGATACTCCTGGTCATGTGGACTTCACTTTGGAAGTGGAGCATGCTCTTAGGGTACTTGATTGGACTATTTGTTTGTTTGACAGTGTGGTTGGTGTGGAGCCACAGTCAGAGATTGTATGGAGACAAGCAGATAGGTATGGAGTTCCCAAGATTTGCTGTCATGTCCTCGAAATTAGAACACCCTGAGATCCAAATAAGTGAAAATGAATAACACAATATATATTAAAATTATAAAAGGAAACATTATCGTTTTAATATTTTTATAATTACAATTATCATAAGATAATATTGTAATTATAAATATATATATAGACAATATTATTATTATAAATATTATAAATAAACATTATAAATATTAGAATAATATTATAATCATTATCATATAATGGATATTAAATAAATATAAAATATAAACATAAAATAATATTATAATAATTACAAATATAATGAGTATTATAATAATCATAAGAAAATCACTAAATAATGCTAAATAATCAAATATAAATGGCAAAGACATAATATTTTAATATATAATTATTCCAAAAGAAAACTTACGGAAGACCTGCCTCTTCAAAAAGGCACAAATAACACCAGATGGGGAGGACATGTCAGTTGCCAAGTCTGGGATATTAAAGTTTAGACATGGTCAAGCTAAGAGGATCAGGAGGAGAATGAAGGATTTATAATCTTTGGCAGCGAAACTGAGAACAACAAAACTCTCAAGGTCGGGAATCATGATTGGACGAAAACTCAATCTGATTGTTTGGTATTAACTTAAAGTTTCAAATCAGGAGTTTGTATGGCGTGATTGAGGTTCAATGACATCTTTGCTAATTATCTACAATGGCAACGTCCAAGAATTGTGCGTCCCGGTTTGGAAGGATCCGTGGTGGTGGCATTCATAACCGGATTCACATATTAGGAACCGTGTATTACTGGCTGATGTTGGGTCTTCATGTTGATGCGGCGGAAGCCACTCTTCTGTATTGGCGTCCTTCGAAGTGAGTCCAAGGATCTAAATGCAAATCACTGTCGACTTTGATATCAGGCATTTGACTCTCTGTTGCTATTTGGTGTCCCTATTCTATCGCTGGATCATAAACAAATGGGATTATTTTCCAAAAATCCTGGTTGGGAGTTCTATTTTGAAATATATAATTGCTTGGTCTACACGGGTGATGATGGAAGACTACAAATGATTGGTAATGACACACTATTATTGTTCGGTCAGGCGGTTTGATATCTTGAGGACCATACACGATCAAAGTCTCCATCAGGTTTTTTCATACATTGTTGATCATGTTTTAGCGCTGGAGATAGTCGGGCATTACCATGAAGTCTATACATGGTCGGCTGGTGGAAAGTCGGGATCATTTTGTGCGGGAGTTTGTTGATGGTGCCTTCCGTGATATTTTGCTGGACCTGTTATCATCACCGGAAGTTATGGAAACTGCAAGTATAATCTCACCGGATGAATACATAGCGGGAAAAAGAAGAAAAAGAATATAGTCTGAACACTAGACCATCATAAAAAGATATCTTCAGGAAATCAGGGCAAGATTTAGGGCTTCCCAAAAAGGGGACATTACTGCACGATCAAGACCATAGTTGAAAAACTCGGACTCGGCAATAACTCGGCAGACCCAAAAATTTTAAAAACTCGGGACTCGGCAAAAACTCGGGGAAAAACTCGGCAATAACTCGGCAAATTTATCGAACATTTGAAAATACACAATTTTTTAAAATATTCTTAAAAACCACACATATAAACTGAATTTTTAGAACATATTACTGATTTCATCATATATAAATCAAAATTAGAGTTTAATACATATCAATCATCAATGTATTTACTGATTTCATCATCTATAAATCAAAATTAGAGTTTAAAACCTTAATACGTATCAATCATCAATGTATCATAGACCAAAAAACAAGTTCGACTTCTCAATACATATCAACTTCAAGTTTCAGTATCAATAAAAATTATCTATCCTAAATTTCTTCTACGACTGAAACTCAAAAGTTTTTGTCGCTGCTGTGTGGGTGGTACTGAAGTAGATGGTATAGGTGCAATGTCCTCAATAGAAGCCTCAACAGGTGCCCCAACAGGTGCCCCAACAAGTGCCTCATCCATAGGGATAGGATCAAATTGTGTGTGTGAAGAAACAGCCTCTATTGGTTGACCAAGCTCGCCTTCTTCCTCCTCATAGGCTGCCACCTCTGCTTCCCATTCAGCTGCATCTGCCTCCCTCTCCATCTCAGCGAACTCATCATCACTTATCCATGGTTCCACATTGACCTCATCAGGCTCAGCAACCCAATCTGAGTATGGATCAATGTCATCAAGGTCAAGTGCTTCATGTGAACTCAACCCTTGTACCTTCTTCTCATGCAACCGAAGGTTGTAGCGCACGTAGACAAGGTCATTCAAACGCTTTTGAGTCAACCGATTGCGCTTCTTTGTATGAATGGCCTCAAAGACACTCCAGTTGCGCTCACAACCAGATGCACTACAAGGCTGAGATAAAATACGAATGGCAACCTTTTGAAGATTAGGCGTTGTGGCACCATAATCTTCCCACCACAAATCTGCAATGATAACCATTTATAACTTAGTAAGGATTTAATAAACTTAATCATTAACATAATGTCATAAATAGTAAAATAATATTAAACTGAAACACATAAATTTGTTACCTGGCTGTAGAGTGTCTCTCCTACGAATGCAATCCTTGGAAGAAAACAATGGCCCTTCGGCCCTCTTATAGCTCTGTATCTCATCAAGTATGAGATCTCGAAGGTCATCACTACTAACCAATCTTTCAATACATGTATTGAGGCCAACTCTAACCTCTGTATCTGCTCTGAAAGTAGGAGAGAAATAAAACTTGGGGTTCAAAAAGTAGGCAGCAGCATGAATATGTTGGTGGAGTTGTCGGTTCCACCTCCGATCTATTATGCGCCATATGGGTTCATATTTGGTCTTGTTTGACCCATATAAATGTTGAATTGCCTCTTTGGCCTTATCCATGGCCTCATATAGATACCCCATGGGGCTTTTATCCCCATCCACCAATCGTAGAACTCTAACCAACGGTTCTGACACCTAAAATATAAAAAAATTAACAAAATCAGCAAGCTATAATATTATAAAGAAATAAAATAAATCATCAATAAATGTTTGAAAACTTACTTTGATGATCTCCTCCATTTGTTTGGCAAATCTATCATCAAAAATGGTCTTCTTGACCTTATCTGCTTCAGGCTTCTTGGAATAAGGACTCTCAAGCCATTTTTCACTCACAAACATGCGCTTGAGGTTGGGCAATGTAGCTAAAATGCTCTGCAAGGTGAGGAAATTGGTGGCAAAGCGTGTGACTCCTGATCGCACAAGATCCTTACCATCGGTGTGCTCTCTCATGAGACTTAGGACCCATGTGTGATTGTAGATGTACTTTGTGATATTCCTTCCATCTTCAACCACATTCTTCACCCAACTTATTTTCCCTATGTCCTCAAGGAGCAAGTCAAGACAGTGGGCAGCACAAGGGCTCCAAAATAATGTAGGATGCCTTGCCATTAGAAGTTTACCGGCTGCCACATATGCAGCTGCATTGTCGGTCACAATTTGAATTACATTTTGAACTCCCACCTCCATCACCACCTCATCCAACATATTGCACAAGGTCTCTGCATTTTTTGTTTCATTGGAGGCATCAACTGATTTTAGAAATACCAATTGTCCCCCTGAAGCCACTAGAAAGTTGATGAGTGTCCTATTTCTGCCATCTGTCCACCCATCAGATATAATGGTGCAACCATTCTTTTCCCAATTTCTCCTCTGTTCCTCCACTAGGTTGTGTGTGTTTTGGACCTCATTCTGCAATAATGGCCCACTCAACTCATAACAACTTGGGGCCTTGAACCCCTTACCTGCCACAGTCAATGCAGTGACCAACTCTTCCCAATAAGGACTAGAAGCAACATTGAATGGAATATTGTTGTAGTACCAAAATTTAGCACATGCCAACTTTGCCTCATTTTGCAAGTCTCTATTCCAAGAAGTACCTTCCAATGAAGGTTGTGCACCAGGAGTATTACGTGGAACAAAAAAACCAGAAGCGATGCTGCCCACACTTCCAGATCCTAATCCTCGTATCCGTGGCCCAAGAGAAGAGCTTCCCATAGCCCTTTGTGACCCTGTAGAACTGAAATCTGCATATGGGGCTGCCATTGCCTGTGCTGCTCTCTTTTTACTTTCTTTCCTTTCGTCATATGTTGCAAGGACTGTTTTGGCCTCCATCTCAACCTCTGCAGGTGCCTCTTTACATGGTTCAACATCTCGACAAACGATTCGTGCAAGGTGGTATTTCAGCCGGTTTATGCCACCGGAATAAGTCTCGAGGCAATGATTGCACATAACCTCTCCTCGTGTTGCACCTGGTGTTCCATGTTTCCAGAAAGGATCTCTTGGTTTGCCACCACCCTTTTTACATGTAGAAGCCATATTCTTTTAGCAAGAGACCTAGCAAAAAAGAGACAAGATAAAATTTAAGAGATAAAAAGTGAAGTTGAATAAATCAGCATGCAGCAGTTGATTTTGAAGAGAAACTATAAACATGAATGATTATCAAATTCATATTCAAATTTCTCTATAGGCTCGAGCATTATCAAAATTTTAAGTTTTAACTGAAGTCTATAAGTATATAAGTTTAAATCATTTTCAAATAATTTAAAAATATAATGTTTACTTGTTATGATAAAAAAAAAAATTTAAATGTAAATTTAATTTTTAATAATGTTTTAAATTTAAACATATTATTAAAATTTTAGATATAATTTTAAATTTTAATAATGTTGTTTTCCTTTCAATAAAAATATTTAAATAAGGAATAAATAATTTGAAAAATATTTATTAAAATTTAAACATATTCTTAAAATTTATATAATATAACATATTAAAATTTATTATAAATTTATACAATATAAAATATAAAAAATAAAAATTATTATAAATTTACAACATAAAAATAAATTAACTAAAATTTAAAGAAATTGTTAAAATTTATACAATATTGAACATTGAATATAAAATAATAATTTAATAAATATTATAAATTTTAGAAAAAAAAGAAAAGAATTATTATAGATTTGTTTCATTAATATTTAATAATTTATGATAAATTTGTTTCATTAATATTATAAATTTCAAAAAAAAAATGAAAAGAATTATTGAAATTTAGTAGTTTTTTTCATTAAAATTTAATAGATAAACTTAATAAATTATAATATTAAAAAATAAGAGAAATTGAAAGAAATTTTTACAGTCCATGGTCGCGCGGGTTTACCTGGAGCTGGAAGTGGAACAAAGATTTTGCTTTCGCCGCCGCCGTCGCGTTTTCTCTCTGTCCGCGTCGCGTTTTTTCTCTGTCCGTCGCGTTTTTCCTTTGCCCTTGTTTTTTCACTCCAACCGCCGTCGTTTTTACTCAGCCCTGGCGTTTTTACTTAGCCCTGGTCGCGCGAAATGAATGTATTGAAACTGATTCTCGTTTTCAAAGTGAAAAAATTAGGGTTAAAAAAAAACACGTTTTTTTGGCCGCGTTTTACCAGAAAAAGTCGCGATTTTCTGCGTTATTTGGTGAAAAAATCGCCGCGCGTTTTTGTTAATACCCGGCTGCGAGTTTTTAGGCGATTTACTCGCCCAGCTGGTTGACGCGCGGTTACTCGCGATTTTTGCGAGTTAATGGCGAGTTTTTTAACTATGATCAAGTCAATATAAATAATTTCCCACAAGTGGGAAAAGTGTTTTCCAAGGTTGGGACATGGTTGGGGAAAGCAAGTATAAGTCACCAATAGGGAGAATTGTGGTATACAACCTCTTAGGTTGGTATATGACTTCGGGCAGACCCACCCATGTTACTCCTAGTTCACAATAGGTTGTATTACTGATAGTCTATAAATGTGTTGCCATGGATTAATGCTAACAAATGTACATATGCATGTTTGGGAATATTGTTCATGGATTGAATGCAGGTTTTCAATTCTAGATTACATCATCAAGGAGCTATTCATTTGACAAGGTGAAAACCCTAACCCTAGTTTGTGGAAATTGTCGCTCATAGGGGAATTCTAGGGCAAATTAGGATAGGGACATTACAGTGATATCAGAGCATAATCTTGCCATCTTGTGGAAGAAAATTAAACGAGGAGACAGAATAAAGAAAGAGAATTCTACTTTTGCAAAGGAACCATGAACTATGGGACACCAATGCCAAGGCAAGGAAGCAATCAAATGAAGGGAAGAATTAATGAAGAAAGGTTTATGTTTCAAATGGAAAGAACTAGACAAGACCACCAATGCAAGAAGGGACAAATACATAAAATAGATGAAGCATCGGATATAGAGACAAGAGAGACTCTTACCTCCTCTAGATGAGGAAGGACAACTTACTTTAGAGCCAGAATTTATTCTAGACACCAGAGAAAGGAAATTGAGGAATAGGATCATTACCGAGTCTCTAATCCAATGGAAGGGACTCCTTGAAGAAGATGCCACATGGGAAAAGGAAGAAACTATTAAGGCATTTAAAGATAAACAAAATCAATGAAGGGAAAACCATAAAGGGCCTTGACTAGAACAAGAAATAGAATTTTCAATATAACTCATCTCCCTTGCACAAGAACCTCCTTTGAGGATAATATGTCATATTGCATTACAACGATGAATGCAAATAAGAATTAAGATGGACATACCCAAATAGGGTATCCATAAACCCCGACAGAGCCAAGGTTCTTTTGAAGATCTTAAGGATGGATACACCAAAATAGGGTGTCCATAAGGCCTGCGAAGTGAAAAGCTTGCTTCCGATATTTTAAGGCTAGATACTCTTAAGAATAAGGTATCCAGAAGGCCTGGTAAGAGATGCCACAATTTTTTACCAGGATTATAAGGTTGGATAGACTTAGAAAAAGCTGTGTTACACGGGGACGTGTCCCTTGCCCCAAAACCCACTGTCCCTGTCCCCTACCGTTCTTGGGATGGGGAGACGCAAAGGGGAAGTCCCCCAGCCATGCCCGAAATAGCCCAACTAGCAGGAAACGGGAGGAAACGCCCCCTGCCCTTTGGAGACGTTTCCCCATCCTTGGTACGGATGGGGGACGTTGGAAACGTTCCTCGTCATACCGGGGATGGCTAGCTGTCCCCCGTGGACATGGAGCTTCTTGGGTTGAAAAAATATTTAAAAAATTGATTTTTTAAATATTTTGTCCTCCTTTCTAAGGTGATTTTTGAGTTTGGGCTGTTTGACATTTTGTCAAACACTTGGCATGCAAAGTGACTGAGGTCTGATTTCTGAATGTTTATGCTTGTGTTTGATTGAATTTAAATGCCAAATCATTTGCATAAAACATAGAAATGGTAACTGCTATCATAACATCAACAAATATGAAACATTCAACCTCAAATTTGATTTATTTGCACTATATCATGTCTAAATACATTGCATTACAGGTCTGATATAAGTCTGATTTGATTACAGCAGCAGACATTTCCTTCAAAATATAATTTATATTGATTCCCAATGAAATACAAACATACCCGGATCATTGGCTACAATAATAAGTTTAATGACATTCATTATGCTGTCATACTACTGCTCTCGTGATTTATTTACATATTGATATTGTTGTTATCAATTATTAATTTATTGACATATCTCTTTCTTTCCCCCCCTCTCTCTATAATATATTAATAAATTTTGAAAAAATCATACATATATATATATATATGTATTTTGTATGTCGCCGTCCCCTAAAAATGCACCCCTAAGAAACATTCCGGAAAGGCGTCCCCTGCCGTCCCCCCATCCCCGTCCCTGAAACGCTGTGGAACATAGAGAAAAAGGTATCTAGAAGGCCTGGAAGGAGATTAAGGGTAACAAGGTTACTGTCTTCTTCCAGGATTATAAGGCTAGGTATACTTAAAGTAAGGTATCCAAAAGGCTTGGGTAGAGATGTTACAGTCTTTCCCCAAGATTATAAGGCTGGATATACTCAATAATGAGGTATCCAAAAGGCATAGAAAGAGATTAAATGGAACAAGACGTTACAATCTTTTTCCAGGATGAAGACAATTGTACCGGCCAAGAACATCAAGAGATTAAGGAAGAAAAGAGTTATAAGGTTGCTTGAGGACAAACAAAGACAAGTGGGAGAGACTTGTGATGTCCCCATCACAAAGGGGTAACTGAGATAAGTATATATTTAATATATTTATATTTTTAATGGATAAACAATAACATGTTTATACATTCAGATAGACTAATCGTATTTACATAGTTCAGAACATTCTCTTGACTAACTTGGATGCTATTGTGACAGCTTAAGCAAGATCGATTAAGGAAAAGAATTATAATTTTGCTTGAGGACAAGCAAATTTGGGAGGAGAGGATTGTCATGTCCCTGAAATTATAACACCCTAAGATCCAAATAAGTGAAAATGAATAACACAGTATATATTAAAATTATAAAAGGAAACATTATCATTTTAATATTTTTATAATTACAATTATCATAAGATAATATTGTAATTATAAATATATATATAGACAATATTATAATTATAAATATTATAAATAAACATTATAAATATTAGAATAATATTATAATCATTATCATATAATGGATATTAAATAAATATAAAATATAAACATACAATAATATTATAATAAATACAAATATAATGGGTATTATAATATTGATAAGAAAATCACTAAATAATGGTAAATAATCAAATATAAATGGCGAAGACATAATATTTTAATATATAATTATTCCAAAAGAAAACTTACGAAAGACCTGCCTCTTCAAAAAGGCATGAATAACACCAGATGGGAAGGACGTGTCAGTTGCCAAGTCTGGGATATTAAAGTTTAGACATGGTCAGGCTAAGAGGATTAGGAGGAGAATGAAGGATTTATGATCTTGGGCAGCGAAGCTGAGAACAAAACTCTCAGGGTCGGGAATCATGATTAGATGAAAACCCAATCTGATTGTTTGGTATTAACTTAAAGTTTCAAATCAGAAGTTTGTATGGCGCGAATGAGGTTCAATGACATCTTTGCTAATTGTCGACTCTAGCAACGTCCAAGTATTGTTCATCCCAGTTTGGAAGGATTCGTGGTGATGGCATTCATAACCAGAGTCACATATTAGGAACCATGTATTACTAGTTGATGTCGGGTCTTCATGTTGATGTGGCGGAAGCCACTCTTTTGTATTGGCGTCCTTTGAAGCGGGTCCAAGATTCTAAATGCAAATCACTGCCGACTTTGATATCGAGCATTTGACTCTCTGTTGCTATTTGGTGTCCCTGTTCTGTCGCCGAATCGCAAACAAGTGCGATTATTTTCTAATAATCCTAGCTGGGAGTTGTATTTTGAAATATATAGTTGCTTGGTCTATGCCAATGATGACGGAAGACTATAAATGCTTGGTAACAACGCACACTATTATTGTTCGGTCGGGCGGTTTGATATTTTGAGGACCATATGTGATCAAGGTCTCCATCGGGTTTTTTCATACATTGTTGATCACGTGTTAGCGTTGGAGGTAGTTGGGAATTTCCGTGAAGTGCATACATGGTCGATTGGTGGAAAGTTGGGATCATATTGTGCGGCAGTCTGTCGATGGTGCCTTTCGTGATATTTTGCTAGACCTCTTATCATCACCAGAAGTTATGGAAACTGCAAGTATAATCTCAACGGATGAATACATAGCGGGAAAATGAAGAAAAAGAATATAGTCTAAACACTAGACCATCATAAAAAGATATCTTCAGGAAATCAGGGCAAGATTTAGGGCTTCCCAAAAAGGGGACATTACAGGCAGCGATCAAGTCAATATAAATAATTTCCCATAAGTGGGAAAAGTGTTTTCCGAGGTTGGGACATGGTTGGGGAAAGCAGGTACTAGTCACCAACAGGGAGAGTTGTGGTATAAAACCTCTTAGGTTGGTATATGACTTCGGGCGGACCCACCCATGTTACTCCTCCTAGTTCACAATAGGTTGTATTATTGATAGTCTATAAATGTGTTGCCATGGATTAATGCTAACAAATGTACATATGCATGTTTGGGAATATTGTTCATGGATTGAATGCAGGTTTTTAATTCCAGATTACATCATCAAGGAGCTATTCATTTGACAAGGTGAAAACCCTAACCCTAGTTTGTCGAAATTGTTGCTCATAGGGGAATTCTAGGGAAAATTAGGACAGGGGACATTACATTTACTTTGTTAATAAAATGGATAGACTTGGAGCAAACTTTTTCAGGACTAGAGATATCATATAACAAACCTAGGGGCAAAACCTCTTGTTCTGCAAATACCAATTGGGGCAAAGGATAGCTTTTGAGGAGTTGTTGATTTCATCAAAATGAAAGTGATAGTGTGGTCAGGGGAAGAACTAGGTGCAAAGTTTAGCTATAAGGACATTCCAATTGATCTTTTAGATCTGGCCTTGGAGTATAGGAATCAAATGCTTGAAACTATAGTGGAACTTGATGATGAGGCAATGGAGAAATATCTTGAGGGAGAGGAGCTCGATGAGAAAACAATGGAGAAATTGATCAGAATGGGCACCATATCCATAAAATTTGTTCCAATTTTGTGTGGTTCATCTTTTAAGAACAACGGTGTGTGGCCTTTATTAGATGCTGTTGTGGATTATTTTCCTTAACTTGACTTAGCACCATATAAGGGGACAAATGTAGATGATCCAAAGGTGATCCTAGAAAGACATCCAAGTGATGATGAACCATTTGTAGGACTTGCTTTCAAAATTATGGAAGATTCATTTGTGGTGTCTCTTACATTTTTACGAGTTTATTCTGGCAAGCTAAATTTTGCATCTTATGTGCTTAATTCCAACAAAGGAAAGAGAGAGAGAATTGGACGATTATTGCAAATGTATGCAAATAGCCATGAGGAAGTCAAGGTTATTGTGATAGGGGACATAGTAGCCCTTGTTGGCTTGAAGGAGATTATAAATGGAGAGACACTTTGTGATCCAGATAAACCCATTGTGCTGGAAAGGATGAACTTTCTTGATCTTGTTATTAAGGTTGCAATTGAACCTAAAACAAAAGCTGGTGTGGATAACATGTCCATGGCTCTTATCAAACTTGCTGAAGAAGATCCTTCTTTCCATTTCTCGAGAGATGAAGAGGGCAACCAAACTGTTATAGAAGGAATGGGGGAGTTGCATCTGGAAATCATTGTTGATCATTTGAACTTTGAAGAGAGAATTCAAGGTTGAGGCTAATGTGGGTGCACCTCAATTGAACTATCGAGAAAGCATTTCAAAGATAGCAGAAGTTAAATATGTGCACACGAAACAATCGAGTGGTCAAGGTCAGTTTGCAGATATAACTATAAGATTTGAGCCTATTGAAGCTGGTGGTGGGTACGAATTCAAAAGTGCAATTAAAGGTGGAGTTGTACCGAAGGAGTAAATACCAAGTGTAATGAAGGGATTAGAAGAGTATATGAACAATGGTGTTTTGGAAGGCTTCCTTGTTATTGATGTGCGGGCTATCCTTATAGATGGATCATATCATGATGTGGACTCCAGTGTACTAGCATTCCAGCTTATCGCTCATGGTGCTTTCAGGGAAGGAATGAGAAAGGCAAGTCCAAAGTTGTTGGAACCTATAATGAAAGTAGAAGTTGTGACACTTGAGGAGCATTTAGGAGATGTTATTGGTGATCTCAATTGAAGGCATGGTCAGATCCACAGTTTTGGTGATAAGCTAGTAGGACTAAAGGTTGTTGATGCATTGGTGCCGCTAGCATAGATGTTTCAGTATGTGAGTTCACTCCGTAGTATGACCAAAGGCCGGACATCTTATACCATACAACCTGCTAAGTTTGATGTGGTACCTCAGCATATTCAAACTCAACTTTCCACAAAGTCAGAAGAGGTTGCTGCTTGAGTTTGGCGGGAATTTTATGAAATTGTATAAGCTGGATGTCCAAGCAATCAATGTATTCTTCTCTTTTCTAAATGTATCTAATGCATGAAAATACTATCATCTTGTAGATCTGTTCATTCATTGGTAAATTGTAGAAAAACACCATAAGTAATGTTATTTTTGAATCGACACTCGTTGATGTAAGAGATCAAACGCCAAATATTTGCTTAAAAAAAAAAGGTCAAATTGCAAAAATCCCTTATTCAAACTAACCATTCAAATTCACTTGTATGTCTCATACAAACACAAAACATCCTTTACCTTTCATTCCAAAATTCATTCTTTCTCTTTGCTTAGGGTTGCTGTTTTTTTTTTTTTTTTGAGTCTTGAAGCATTTCAAATGCATGTTAGATTGGTTCTATGAGGATCAATTAGCTTGTATCAAAGAGATTGATCATGCATTTTTTAAGTTTTTGTAATTTTTAAAATTTTATTACCATACTATGTTTTATTTAAAATGTTTTATTGTTGTTATCCAAATTGTTCTTCATTTTTTAATGAAGACTAGTAGTACATTGTTATTTTTTTATTTGAATGTAGTCTAGGGTTACATTATTGATGTAGGAGCAACCAGGGACACGAGCATTTCCACATCGCCAAAAATAATAGTGGTTTATGTTTTCAGTTTTTCACTTTAGTTTTGGGTTTTTGCTTTATCGTTCTTGTCATTTCCTTCTCAAAGAGTGCTACAAGGAGGATATAAATTTCCTTTATGTCTCAATCTTTTGTAGCTTTGCTGCAGGCCATCCTTATTTTGCTATAGTCATTAATCGAGTTGTAGAATAGTCTTTGGTATTTGGATCACTACAAAATGCTATAGGAACTATGTGTGTTATATAGTAAGGACTGTGTATTATGATACAAAAAGATGGGTATTTTGAGTGTTTCTTTGTTTTAATTTTTCATACCACAAGGCTGCAACAAAAATTATAGTCTTTAGTGTTGAGTTGTACATTAGGCTAATTGGTGGTTGTTTATTGCTGTATTTGATAAATTAAATACATGAATTAATAATATAGATGACAACCAATACATGTGTAAAAAATATATTGTCATTCGCACTTGAAATTATTAGAAAAGAAGACCAAAGATGGTCAGCTAAGGATCAGAGTTAATCCGACTAGATCATACTACTCTCCTTGACGATACACAATTATTTAAAGGACCCGATGGTTGCCAAGAAGAACACAATCGTCAACCAACCAACGCTTATAACTACCTAAAGCCAACAACCAATTAATACAAAATCGGATAACCAATTTTATCGAAACATAATAATAGGCATTGTACAATGACTACATCATCCCCCCCAAAACAAAAAGTCGTCTTCCAAATGTCAAGTAATCATCAGGTAACATTAGGGAAGACTTGCCACACTGATTGTAATGTCCCCTTCTCAGTCCTAAGCTTTCAATGATCATTAGCCTATTTTCGAAGTTCCATAGGCTAAACAAAGGAGTTTAGAGGATTCCAAGGTTTTTGGAGGATTCTTGTCAGTACTTTCAAGAGTTTATGCAGAGAGTTTTCAGAGTTTTTCCAGGTTTTTTTTGGGCCTTTGTGGGCAATATTGCTATTTTTAGCACTTATTATTTTTTAGTAAGTTTTAGTGCATCTCAGTTTGGAGTTTGGGCACACTATTTTTAATAAGTGTTATTTTGGCACATGGTCTTGGCAGCAATGCAATACAAGGTTTCTAGTTTTGGCATTGGTTGGCAGTTTTAGTTTGGTGAGTTCTAATATTTTTGGCATTTTATTCATCCACCATCACTTAAGTCTTCAAAAAGGCAATATTATGACTTAATTTATAAAGTTCAAATTAAACCCCCTTGTACCCCCACGCCTAGACTTGGTAACTTAATGTTGTTTTTAAAGTGGGGATTTGCATTTCCCAAGGTGGACGCCAAATGAAGGGGTTAAGTGAAAGTTAAAATAAATTAGTATTTCCTTGAGATGGGCTTCCGTTTTGGAGGGAAAAATATTTCAAAATTGGGAGCCCTAATCTCTATTTAAGCTCACTTTGAGCTCTCATTCTATTCATGCTAATTTGAGATAATGAAGTGTTGTCGAAATGAGGATAGAATCCTTTGGGCTTTAAGGATGAAAACCCTCAAGGTGGCTCTAGTTTTGGAGTTGAAAGATACTCCCTAGCTAGACGTTGGTGTGGCTTCATTGCAAGAGTCACTATTAGAGATATTGGTGAAGGGTTTTAGTTTGTTTTCAATCATGGCTTCTATAGTCGGTCGTAGTCGGTTGTAGTGAGCCATATTATAAATAAATAAGTCATAATCGGCTAAACAAATAATATATGAAAATACATAATACTTGAGCACAATTTAGATTATTATGAGTTGTCATCGGGAACTATTCTCGACAGTTGGGTAGTTGTAGGAGTTGTTGCCGATAGTTGGTATCTCAACCAACATCGGCGAGTTATATAATTGATCATTTCATTTGTAGTCGGGACCCGACATGGTGCTACATCTTCTTGTTATGTTAGTATGGATGATTGTGCTTTGAATATATTGCAGTAATAAATGAAGTACCATTATTTTGTGCATTGTGTTCGTAAATGATTTTTGTACATGTTCTATGTTTTGTGAGTTTATTTCCGTTTACTCTCGTAGTACGTTGAATCTATTCTTGTGAGTAAACATTTGGCACTGTTGTCGAATCGAACCTTCAAACACATCATAGACAAGAGAATGGCGTCGTAATGGGTCAACCAGCCACAAGCAAATGAGGAAAGAGAAGATGCATTGACACAATATCTCATCAACCTGTGGGACATCTCATTAAGGGATCATGTACGGAGGGAGGCTCTTAGGCGAGAGATCTCTCAGTCGGTCATTTGGGATAGATTGCATGTCAACTCAAAGGTCGACCATCTCCTCAACCAATTACCAAGGTTGCTTGCATGTCATTACATCATACTAGAAGATCTTCAGGTAAAGAGTGACCAAGATCTTCTCATTGTGTTGCATTTTTCTATATTTTTTAGAAAATCCAAAATTTTCCCAAGTTTTTGGAAAAATCTTAATCTTTTGGTTTCTTGATAGTTTCCCCCAAAAAAAATTCTACTATGGTTGTAGGATTTATTTTTAGTCAAGAAATATAAAAATCATCTGCCTTGAGTTGAAGAGTATCTTAACTTGTTGCTCTAAGTGAATACAAAAGAGATGCTTTTATTTTAATTTAGCATGAACTTAAATCACCCTAGAAAACCATTGTAAAGATTGTGAATACAAGTACATATTGTTCAGATTAAGTTAATTTTTATTTTATAGGGAGCTTCCCCCCTTGATTCAAAAAGTGATTCTACCGCACAATCATTTTGTTTCACACTAAAAGGTTCGAATTAAAACACCATTAATATCATTGAGGGTCCTTTCATGACTTTATAATTTTATGTGTATTCATGGCATAGTTATAAAACTTTGAGTACCCATGCATCAAAAAGCCAACCAAGTACTTGCAAATATTACTTGGCCTCGAGTTATTGCAAAAAAATCATTGTGAACTTTTGTGGATAACATGCCCAACTTGCAAGAAAATCACTATTTTTCACAACTCAAAATAAACTTGGCCACTATTAAGTTCATTTTGTGACATTTTTTGCTTTTTTTGGGGATTTCTACTGTTCAATGGCACTTATGTGAACATCATTTATAGTGTCTAGGGCTTGTATGGTCACTAGCCTGCATTTCATAGGAAAATCATAGGTTTGGTGAT
>VDFB02103142.1:0-44253 GCA_007258455.2 Sequoia sempervirens
GGTAGGATTTTTAGGATGATATGTGGATGGATGATATACAGTTACGTGCCTTTGTTGATCCTAATCAGGGAACATGAGAGTGGGATAGTTATGATGGGCGAAATGGATAGGTGATGTATGGATGAAAGGATGGATAGGATGAGATGGAGGAGGTGATTTTGGGATATAAGGTCCCAAAATAGACTTAGGACTTGGAGGATACATGGGCACGGTAGATGGAGGATTGGAAAGGGTAGATGGAGGGATGTAAGGACCCAAAATGGATGGAGCAGATGAAGGAGGAAGATGGACGGTTGTTTTGAGGTGATATGATAGAGGAGGAGGGATGGCCACATATGATCCAGTGGGGCGATGGGAAGAACCGATATTTCTTTTGGAAAAGGCTCGTTGAGGATGCCTAGAGGTTGTACCAACATTTTTGGATTGTGAGTTGTGAGTAGTACATCCAAGACCTTGCGGATACATGTGTTCTTTAGCTTGGATGGGCTCTATAATACCTTGCTCATGAAGGCCTAAACCTTTTCCTTGATAGTTCATTCTCTTGAGCATTCGATCTAGGACAGGATTTTTGTTATTCTGGATGAATGATGCAAGTTCATTATTAGGTGGAAGAAGAGGGTTGGTGTACCAACTTTGTTTTCTTTAGGAGACCACCATGGAGGAATGTGAGAGGACCAAGGGGATATGCGAGCGGCGTGGGGATAGCATTTTTAGGCAATGATGGGGGATCATGAGAAGGAGATGATGGGATAGCAACATCAGGAGAGGGAGTAGGGGCCATGATAGGATCTGGATTTGTGGTAGTAGGCTCATGCGATGGAGAGGGAGATGGAGCAGTGGAAGCCTGAATGACAAGGGGGTCATGGGATGGAATGGATAGGGGACTGTGATCTTGAGGTGGACTAGATGGGATGGTGGGATCTTGATCTGGAGAAGGGGATATGCTGGCATGCTTTGGATTAGACTCTTGGCATGACTCATCTTGTGTGGATGGCATGATAATGGAAGATTCATGGGGTTCATTGGAATGGGTTTTGGTGCTACTAGGAGTGGGAGGAGTGGATTGGATTTGGGTGGAGCTAGGAGTAGAGGGAGTGGATTGGAATTGGGTGTCTTCGATGGATTCAGTGGTTCTCATAGTAGGAGATGTGGGTTCAATGAATTTAGTGGGTTCAATGGTTTCAATGGTTTGATCACTGCTAGGGGTGGTAACGTCACTAATAGGTGTGGTATGGAGAAGGGTCTCATCACTAGTGACTGTGGATGATGGATCTAGATAGCATGGTTCCATGACTTCAAGATGTGGAGTTGGGGATGGCTTCTTTGTAATTAGTCCTTGGAGAACTTCTGAAACGAGAGACTTGCATATGGTTGAAAGCGGTTTGGGGTGGTAGAAATGGATAAGGGATTATGGATTGGTGGACTAGGGTTAGATGGAGGAATGGGATTGAATGTAGGACCATGAGTAGATGGGGGATTAGGATTGGATGTAGGACCATGAGTAGATGGGGGATTAGGGTTGGATGGAGGACTAGGAGTAGATGGAGGGCTAGGATTGGGTGGAGGGTTAAGGTAAGGATATTGGAGTGGTGAATTAAGATAGGGGAATGTGGTTTATGGATTAGGACAAGAGGATATAGGTGATGTAGTGGGACAAGAGGATGTGGGGGATGGATTATAATAAGGGTATTGGGATGATGGATTATGATGAGGAGACATGGATGTAGGATTAAGGTAAAAGGGTGTGGATGTAGGATTAGTATGGGAAGATTGGAAAAGAGGATTAGGATAGGGGGACATGGATGGGGAATTGTAATAGGAGTATTGGGATGGAAGATGAGGATAAGAGGATGTAGATGTTGTGTAAGGGGATGATGTAGATGAAGGAGATGACAAATATGGGGATGAAGAAGATATTGGATATCCATTGTCAAAGGGGGCATAAGGAGCATGATTAGGCATGGATGAAGACATAGCGGGATAACTGGAAGGGGTGATTGGATTATGGAAAGTGGATGGAGAAAGCTTACTAGAGATGATAGTGTCAAGGGGATCTATGTCATATTCTTCTTGATCGACAAGACTTTCGTTATCATCATCCACGTAATTAGGGTTTCCCTTGACTACTATTGATGGAGGATGAGGATTCATGATGGTGAAAGCATAAATAGAATGGATCAAATATTTTGAATGGAGATGGATGAAAGCTCAAATTGGGATTTAAGTCAAGCTCGGATCAAGATTAGACAAAAGCTCAGATTAGGATGATTGGATGGGATTGCTTTTGATTTTGATGGGATTTGGTAGATGGATGATTGGATTGGGTAGATGATTTGATGAATTTGATTCAAGTGCTAGATCAGTTTGATTGGATAGGATTAAATGATTAGATGATGTTGATTGGATAATTGTGATTGGATGAACTTGATTGGATTGGTGTGCTTAGATTGATTAGATGATCAGAGGAATGGATTGGTTTGATTAGATAGGAAGAAACAAAAGGTACCACTAGATAGAGCTCAAAAAATTGAGCAATTTTGGTTTTTGAATGAGGTTGATCCGATGCACGGTTTGTAAATGAAAGCCTCGAGAAGTTAAAGGGGCGTAGCCAGCATTCTACAGCAAATCAGGGGCGTAGCCACCTTTCTGTGAGGGCGTAGACAACTTTCTGTAGTAAATCAGGGGCGCTACCACCTTTTTGCAGTAAATCAGGGGCGCTACCGCCTTTCTGCGAGGGCGCTACCGCATTTCTGCGTAGGGCGCTACCGCATTTCTGTGCAGGGCGCTGCCACGTTTCTATGTAGGGCGCTACCGCATTTCTGCGTAGGGCGCTACTGCATTTCTGTGCAGGGCGCTGCCACATTTCTGCATGGACAAAGCTTGGTTTTTGATGGAAAAGGCTATGGAAAGGACACAAAATGATAAAACAAGTCCAAAGTATCAAAAATTTGACAGAATTTCCACAAGAAAACACCTCAAGCAAGCACAATCCTATGATTAATATTACGGGTATGGTAAGGCAAAGTCTTAATCTAGGATGCACAAGGCTTCTAGGGAGTCCTCAATATACTCTGACGTGAGGCACAACCGTGGAACACCAGTCCGTCACAAGCATGAGTCGGGAACCAGCAGATACCGAAGGCTCGGACCAACTCTTTACGCCTATCTAGGTATCACCCTAGCTTCGGACGCCCGCCAATTCACGACGCAACTAGATTGGGGTACAACTTTCGTTCTCCCCCCTTTATATACCCCACCGGTACATGGTTGGAATCGTCCCTTGGGGTGATGAAATCCCCAAGCAGGTCCCACTAAAGGGAAGACACTGTTTCCAACTACTCCCCAGGCTCACACGAAGTGCAAGGGGAAAGTGAAAACAAATCAATGCCCCCTTGGGTAACACAAAAGTAAACAACCACAACAAACAATGAGATTTAATCCCCCTAATTAGACTATGTTTGAGAGCAGCAAAGATAATTTTTGAAAGTCTGACTATGTAGATGACCCTGCAAACAAATGTTAGTTGTTCTCTTTTTCACCTTTTGGTCAAATTTCGCCAGAATATGCTGCAAAATGTTAGCGAAAAACAACAATATTCTTGCCACTACAATGTTAGAGAGTTATCACGTGAAAACTGCAAAAAACTAGAGCAAAAACGAAGCCAAAACGCCCATTTTACCTTCCCAACTGTGTTGTTTCGGGGCGCTACCGCGTTTCTACGTAGGGCGCTGCCGCACTTCTGCGGGAGCGCTACCGCGCTTTTGTAGGGGCGCTACCGCACTTCTGTAGGGGCGCTACCACACTTCTATAGGGGCACTACCGCACTTCTGTGAGGGTGCTACCGCACTTCTGTAGGGGCGCTACTGCACTTCTGCGAGCTTTTCCTGCAAAATTCTTAACTCGAAGAGACGTTAAATGCAAGACCCGTGTGTGGGTCCCACCGGGCATGCCAGAAATGTATACCCTGATATTTCTACCGCTCTAAATGTGCAAACTAACTAAGAAATGGAAATAACAAAATACCAAGGACACCTCAAGATTATCCAAAAGAGTGATAAACAATAAGGAAAATGGACTAAATAAAACACAAACGATTTCACCTTCCTTGCTGTTGATTTCTCCTTGATTGGCCCTTGATTGGAATGGATTGTGTGCTCCTTAGATGATGGATTGAGTGACTATATGCAAGATGATGAACAAAGATGGTTGAATGATTGAAAAGGCTTGAAGATTCAAATGGATAGTATGTAGTTATCAAAATGCAAAGTGTTTGGGAAGGCAAATGGGCAGCATGTAGTTTCTCAAATCAAGTGTTCTAAAAATTCCCTTGAGGAGGGGGTATTTATAGGAGAATTTGAATTCTCTAGAGAATTCAAGGGTCAAGATTGATCCAACAAGGCCAAGATGAAGGGCTATGGTGGGTTGAGAACCCACAAGCCCTCACATCTTGACATGTGGAGGGTGAAGTGGACAAGGGATATGAGGTGGAGATGAGTTGTCAAAAAGGTACATGAGGTGGAAAAGGACATGCACCTTGGGGAGTGAGGAGATTTCCACAAAAAGGGATTTCTTGTCCCCAAGTGGGAGTGAAAGGGACATTTGAGGAATTTTGGAATTCCTCAAAAATCTACATGGGAAAAGGAAAGGTGGTTGGGGTTATAAATGTGAATTAAAAATTCACATCCATAGGATGATCTAGAGGATAAAAGGTGGGCTCCAAAAGGTGGGACTTGGTCACATGTGGAGATTGTGACAAGTCCAAGGTTGGTCACATGTGGAGATTGTGACAAGTCCAAGGTTCTAGAAGCCTTGGAAGGATGGAATGTGAATTAAAAATTCACATATAAAAGAGGGGAATCTAGGACAAATAAAAAGGAATTAAAAATTCTTTGGAGAATGATTAGGCTTAATTAATCAGTAATTAGAGGATAATTAGGGGCTAATTAGGATTAAAAGTCAACTTGCAAAAGTTGGAGGATGTGACACATCCTAATCAAGGATTAGGCATGTGCACATCCTTAATGAAGAGATTAGGAAATGGATTAGGATTAGATGAAAATGACATGTGAGGAATTAAATAAATGTAATATTTATTTAATTTATTTGATGAAAAGAGGATTAAGGAGGGTAAGGTATTTAATTATTAATTAAATACCTTAGAGATTTAGCCGAATTAAAGATATTAATTAAATAATAGTAGTATTACTTAATTAGCTCAGATAAGAGGATGTTTAGACAAAAAGTGATAAATTTGGATAAATTAAGTGTCCAAATTTGGATGTCTACACTCTTATAGGTCAACGAAGCTCGAGCAAACAAAGGTGCACCATTCATCGTCAACCATTGGCCAAAACAGGAAATGATGATTATGCCATTACTTATATGATTTATCTTTCACATCTTCAATAGTGTAGTGTGTTATTAGTGATACATTGTGATAGTCACATCCATGGCTTGTGTGGATATTTTATTTCAATTTATGCTTTTCATTTGAAAAGAGAATGTATTTAAATACAATGTTGTAATATCATTTTGATTCTTGCAATCAAATGAAGCCATGTAAATATGAATCTCTTCATAAAATAAATGAAAGCATCTGAAATGCTCTATTATTTATATGCTCAATTTTGTACTTCATTTAATTTTGGGAAATCTAAATTGGAATATTTGAATAGCACTCTGAAATTCTGATCTTTCTTTTAAATGCACTACTATCACTTAATGAATAATGATAAAAGATTTGAACAACACTTAAACATAATATGCAATTTCACCTCATGATATAATAACATTAAGCCAACTCTGCCAATCAAGTTGTGGCGAAAAATTGGTAACATTAACATAGGCTATAACTAATTTTTTATCCTTCCTCTTAAACTGTTAGTAAACCTATTGACAAAGGAGGGTAAAATCCAAAGCACTATAAAGGTGGATTCTCTTGATTGTGCTACCCAACATTCAACAAAAGTATAATCAACCATAGTTCCTATTTAATGAAACAAGGAGGTGAAATCATTAGTAATCTTTTGAATTATGTAGAATTGTGCCTTTAAGAAAAATTGATATTTTTTTGGCATTTGTAGGCAAACTGAAGAACTAGTTAAAGAGTTAAGTATCCTAGCACCAAATTCAGAGGACTGCAATTTCTCATCCCAACAATAGATTTAGATGTATTGGCTCTAAAATAATCAACAACATAACAGACTTGCAAAGCCTAAAAATAGTTGAGTACAAAAGCAAAGTGTAAGTCCCCAGCTATATAAACACCTGCTTATGATTCATTGACTAGATCATTACCAAAACTATTATGCCAGCCTTTGGCAAGAACTTTACTGCCCTGTAGCTCTTGTTTACAATACAATCCTTCATTGCAGTGTTAACTATAAGAGTCTTAATAAGAGTCCTAAGATATAGATTTTTTATTTAGTAGATATCAAATAAACAACATAAATTATTGTATTTGTTCCATGCATTAGGTAGATTTTTGAGCTATATGTGAATGGTGAAACTAATATCTTATTATTGAAATACATGAAGTGTTAAAGTATAATGAAGAAGTTAAAGGTAGAGAGTTAGCAGAATCAAAAAAATTAGGGGTATTGCTTATCAACTAGAATCCTAGCAATGTTATATCTAGATTAAAATTTTGCCAATGTTGTGGGACTGGTATTATTCTATTCATCTTATTGCTTCTTCATGTCATGTAATTGAGAAGTCAACATTAAATATCGATGTCTCCCCTTAAATTTATTTATCTATTTATTTTTATTTATCTTCAATAAGAAGTATCATGACAAATTTTTCATCAGAAGGGCATGGAACTTTTTTTCTAATAATATAAATGCACAACCAGTTCATCCTTGGATGGTACTAGTCTGTAAATAAGTTAATGTTGGTCTTTCTAGGTACTATTAAGTCTTCCTTGTTCAATGCAGAACAAAGTTGTCATGTTATTACATTTTTCACTTGTACCCTTGTTTTCACTCATCAAATATTTAATATTATATATGCCTTATAAGTATCTCATCTATTTCTATAGTGGAATTGATAGGATCCTATATATCTCTCTCTCTAACATAAAGAAGATACATCCAATTGACTGTCTTTTTAGCAACATCCTTTAGAGGTTTTGAACTAATATTATGCTCTTATTCTCCATTGATTTTCAAAAGTGTTTGTATAGAAGAATTGGAAGGTTAGTACATTTAGTCTACCAAGTTAAACTTTGTTAATTGCTAGTCCTCATCAGAAAGATTATCCTAAAAAATCTATCCAGGTATAAGCAATGTCCAGAATCGCTTTATCTGGTCATCACTATGACCTTGCTTTTGGTTGAGTATGACATGCCCAATAATTGTAACTTGTTGCCTTTGACAATCTCTTACTTATCCCTACAAAATCCTTAGATTGACCATTGCTTTGGTTGAATTCTTTATAACAAAAAACTATTGGTTGAATGTACATTTTTCCACAAAAAATAAAAGCTTACTGCTAAGATAGTTAAACTAGCTAATTTGAATTTCACTACATAGATAGTTCCTCCTAATTTAATTGTCAAATATTGAGTCAGGATCATCACAACAAATGGCTTCTGAAAAAGACTAGTTGAAAACACTAAAAAAATATAGTTCAAGAACCACCGTGGAACTAGGTGATAAAACTACAAACACAATCAAAGGACAATGTACCATTCCGATGGAAATGATGAATGGTGAAACAAAGAAACTTTGAGATCCACATGTTTCTAGGCCTAAAAGGAATCATTTTTTGTCTAAATCTCAAATGAATAAAAAGTATCTAATTGTTGAATTTGATGGATAGATGCTTTATTCAGTCAAATCTTATTGAATCCTCCATAATGTCATATATGGGTGTCTTTGAAACAAGAGAGAACACTTTTATTCAGTCAAGTTTATCATTTTAATGGTATTCTTTTTATAGATATGTGAGTCATGTGCTAATCTAAGGCACTACAATTATGTTGGGCTGATTTTTATGCATTTATGTTTAGTTTATATATACAAATGAACTAATTCCTAAGTTTGTTGCACCGTAGATGTAATTCAAATGGTTGGAAATGTGCAAATATCTCAAAATGATGATAATGCACATGAGATAGCTACACGATTACATTTTGTTGATGAGCTATGTGGATTGTTGCATAGCTATGGTGTTCAACCTGTAGAGCTATCAGAGCACCTCTTAAAGCAACATCACAAGACCATTCAAAAGATGCCACATGACATGCTTCAATTGTTTTGTCATATTCTTGGGGTGCAGAACTTGGCAGCAATGCCAAGGTAAAAGGGAAATTGTGGTGCTTATCCACACTTTGTTGGTGGTGTTGAAGCTATTGGATATGAAGAGGGTATAGAATTGTTTAACTTGAGGCTATGAACTTGTTTATGCTATGTTTATGATCAATATTTGTTTTTTTTTATTTGACATATAATTTTATTTGGTTGTAATTATGAATCATCTTGCACTATACACTTTTTTTGTAAAAAGTGGATAGAAAAAGTCTCAAATAAATTATTTAAATTTGTCGTTTTAGATAAAATAAATAATTTAGTTTTTCTTTATAAAATTATATCTTGATGTATCTGGTGTTTGCACCTGTAGCCATTCCAGCTTGGGCTGCATGTTGAATCTGGAGGTTACATGTCCGTGTGGTTCTCAGGATCATTCTCTTGGTGATGATTATTGTTGGGGGGGAGGGTTTTATTCACATGTATGGGGGGTTGGACTCTTGTTATTAGAGATTCTTCCTTTTCATAATCTTGCAAATGGATTTGGAGCCTCTATTAATCTTTGTTCTTGTTGTGGGTGGCATTTTGGTCCTTCTTTTTTACTGTTTGGTGTGCATGGGTGTTTTTGTTGGCTCTTGTCTATTGACTCATGGTGTGGAGTGGCATGTGGTTGTCATTTTTGGCTTGCTATAGTGTGTGGTATGTTGACCTGTGAGCTAGGGTCTGGGGTGTGTGTTGGCTTTCCTGCTAGGTTCGCTGCTCCATTAGAGGTGTTGTTGGTTCGTGGGTTGTGAGTGGGATTTTGGTGCTTTTTATGTGGGTGGTGGTTGCGTAGTGTGGGTGTTTGGGGCTATGGGTGAGCTCCCTCTTGGTTGAGATTTTCTCTTTCCTTCTAGCTCTACATTATGTGGGGATTGTTTGTGAAATGTTGGCTCTATGCGTGGGGAGATTTTCTGTGTGGGGTGTGTCAGATTGGTTGGTGGTCACTGCCATCTTCTCAGTCGTGGATGCTTGTGGTGTTGGTTGTTGAGTGGAGGGTGGTTGGGTACTTGGTGGTGAGTGTGGGTGGTGGGGTTTTATTCCCCTCATCATTTTTTGGTGTCCAGATTCACATGCCCATCTAGGGGTTTCTCTTCTTCCATGGAGCTAGGGGAAGCATCCAGGGCTAACCCTAGGATGGATTTTTAGGAAGCTTTTGGATTGAAATCCTCGCCACAGGGTTCTAATTTTTTTGATAATACTCTATTCTCGTTGGACCTAGAGAAGACTGAGGTGGGCTCATCAAGAGGATCTAGGATTTCAAAGATTAATGGGTGCTTGGAAAGGTGCAAGGAGAGGTCGATTGTAGTGATTTTGATGGAGATGCTAGCAAAGGATATCAAGTACTATTCAAGACATTCCTTGTACTGCAAGTTCTTGGGTTTGAAAATCTTGTTGCAATTTTTGGAAGCCTGGGCCTAGAGGACATGGCTACCAGTGGGGAAAATAACTATTTTATGGTTACTTTTGATTACATGGCAGATAGGATCAAGGTGTTTGAAGGGGGCCCATACTTTTTCAACCAAGTGGGCTTGTTCATGAAACCATGGCATGCGAGCTTCAATCCAACTGAGGAGCTTCTAAATAGGGTTCCAATTTGGGTCAAACTACCGAGGCTTCCAATGGAATGTTGGTGTGATGATGTTTTGCATTTATTGGCTTCGATGCTTGGGAAACCTGTTGTTTCTTCACAACAGACTCAATTCAAAAAGGTAATGAAATATGCTCGATTTTGTGTGGAAGTTGATTTAATTAAGCCATTGCCAGATTCCATAGAAGTGTGTGCAAGATCTTATTCTTGGGTGCAACAATTAGACTATGAGACCTTACCCTTTCGATGTTGTCTTTGTCATGACTATGGACATTTACAATGTAGATTCCCAAAGGCCAAGCCTCTAGAGGCTCATTCTTCTCAACCTCCTCGTAATCTGCCAAGGATGGATAAGGGAAAGGAAGATATTCCAAATGGTGGAGTTGGGGATGATGGTTTTACTCCTGTCAGAGCTCAGAATAGAAATAAGGGGCAGAAAAGAACTCTAAAGGAAAGGCATGATGATGCTACCTTTAATAAGTTTGAGGTGTTGGATGATCTTAGCCAACACAAAGTGAATACGAGATTGTTAGTATTGGATCAGGGGACTTTGGGTATTGATCGGTGTGGACCTCTTTTGAGGTTGAGTAGGCTACCCAGCAGGAGGAGAGTTTGGGTTTGCAATGCTTAGAGCAAGATGGGGGAAGTTCAGGGCAGGAGGGGCTCAGTTCAGGGGTTCCCCCTACTCCGCAAGATGATGGTACCATAAATTTGGAAATAGATTTACAGATGGTGGTTCAAGAGGAGTCGAGTCAGGTTACTGAAGTAGTGAAGGGCGGGGAAGCTTTGTCTCATCCCTTGCGGAGATTAGGCATAGAGGTGAGTAAGAATAGCAAGTTAGCTCCTCATTTAGGTATTTTGCAGAAAGAACTTAAGAAAGGATGGGTAGAGAAAGTTTCCAAGCTTGGCAGGAAGAAAGATTTGGAGAAGATTAAAATGATAGGGGAGACTTTGGTGGAGTCAAGGTTAGTCAAGACTCTAGATTCTCATTTCTTAGGCCCCTTGAAATTATTGTGCTATCGTGGAATGTTAGAGGCTTGGAAAATGGCACTAGATAAAAGGTTGTTCAAGATTTGGTTAGAATTCATTCTCTTGATGTCCTTTTTTCTGCAGGAGACCAAGCTTTCTGTTGAGTATATGTTGGGATTAGCGCCTAAGTTATGGAGGAATAGTGAATGCTAGTGCATTGGTGCTCATGGGTCCTCTGGGGGGTGGCTTTCTTATGGAACCCACATAATATTTTCCCCCAATGGTGGGTGTCTTTTAAGTCCTCCCTCTCCATGGTGGCTTCGTGTTTTGTGTCGAGGGAAATTGTTCTCTTTTCCAATGTGTATGCACCTGTGGAGCTGTAGGGAAAGCAACTCTTGTGGTCCAACATTTATTATGTTCGTAGCATGGTTCCTTACCATCCTTGGATTATTGGAGGTGACTTTAATGCTATCATGAAGCTTGTAGAGAAGCGGGATGGTACTGCGAGGCTGGAGGCCACTGCGTTGATGCTCCAAGACAACATCTTTGCTCTAAATCTTATGGATATCAAGCCAAACAATGGAGTATTTACCTAGAATAATAGGAGGGTTGGTGATAACTACATTGTTGAATGCCTGGATTGGTTCATGGTCTCCTACTTTTGGGTTGGTGGTACGAGGTCTTCTAGCTCTGAGATTTTGGACTGGAGAGGTTCAGACCATTGGCCTATAAAGATTTATATCCTCTCTACTCACTTGCCCTAGACTTCTTCCTTCAAGTTCCAACTAATGTGGTTGTGTGACCCTGATCTCCATGGCTATGTTGCTCAGTGGTGGCAGGATGGTAGAGCTTCCTTTGGCATGGCTATGTATGTCTTTGCTAAGCTTCTTCAGTTTGTTAAATATCAACTTAAACGTTGGAACTGACAATGCTTTGGTAATAATTTTAGTGCCAAGTTGGCCACACAGGTGGAGCTGGATGGTATTAATAGGATAATCAAAGAAAGTGGGGCAATAGAGAATCTGCTACGGGAGGAATCAAGGTATTTGAAAGCTTTAGAAGAATGGGGGTTACACGAGCAGATCTTTTGGAAGTAGAAGGCCCGAGTTGAGTGGCTCCAGGAGGGAGATAGAAATTCAGCTTTCTTCTTCAATTCTGTTAAGGCTAGGAATCATGGTAATTCTATCCCTACCCTAGTCAATGATAGGGAAGAGACTCTTTCTTCATTTCAGGACATATCATCAGAAGTGGTCAAGTATTTCACTTCTCTACTCAGAGAGGATATGCAGGGTAGTTCAGTGGAGGAAGCATAGGTTATCTCTTGTATCCCTTCCCTGGTGCTCAGGACATGATGGATCAACTCATGGGAGAGATCACTCTAGAGGAGTTAGAAGGGATAGTGTTTCAAATGAAGAAGGGGAGGGCCCCAGGCCTTGATGGTTTCCCAATTGAATTCTTTCAATATTTCTATGAGATTATCAAGATGGATTTGTTGGTAGTGGTCTAAGAATCCCAGAGGGACAAGCAGATGTTAAAGGCTCTGAATTCCACTCTCCTTGTGCTCATTCGCAAGGATGATGGGGTTGATAGATTAATCCGGTTTCAGCCCATATCTCTTTGCAATGTGGTGTATAAGATTATCTCCAAGCTAATTGCTAATAGGCTGAAAAAGGGGCTACTAGTGCTCATTTCTAAGGAACAAAGTGGTTTTGTGGAGGGTAGGCAGATTCCAAATGGTATTGTTATACCTACATAATACATTCATTCTATGGCCAATTCCAGAGAAAAGATGATGCTTATCAAACTTGATATGGCTAAGGCTTTGGTGGGGACTAGATTCATTAGGTCATGAGTTGCATCACATCTGTTTCATTCTCAGTTTTAATTAATAGGGAGCACTTTGAGATTTTCGGTGCTTCTCGTGGGTTTTGGAAAGGTGACCCTCTCTCTCCGTACTTTTTTCTTTTGTTGGTTGAAGGTTTGGGACACCTTTTGAGAAGACATGTGGAGTTGGGTCTCATCCAGGGATGGTGTTGGGGAGGTGACTTACCCCCTCAATTCAATCTATAGTTTGTTGATGACACTAATTTGATGGGGGTGGCTACTATTTAGGAAGTTGTGAATCTTTGCAAGGTTTTGGATATTTATCTTGGGGCTTCGAGTCAACAAATTAATGAGAACAAGTCTTCCAATTTTTTCTTCAACACTCTAGATTCTATTTAGAGGAGAATTGCTCAGATTCTTTGGTTTTAGATTAGGGCTCTTCCATTGTCTTATCTTGGTATTCCTATTGTAGTGGGAAGGTTATCTAAGGAGTCATGCTTTCCTATCTTGGATAAATTTTAGGAAAAAGTGACCCATTGGACCAATCGCTAGCTATCCTTTACAGGTCATGTTCAGCTGCTTAAGTCGGTTGTTCAAGCTCTCCCCATTTATCGGTGTATACTTCAGGTGGCCCCGATGGGATTTGCTAAGGGGATGGACTCACTATCAAGATAATTCTTGTGGGCTGGTAATTTGTCATCATCAAAATGGAGCCTTGTTAAGTGGGATATTGTTTGTTTTCCTAAGCAGTATGGGGGTCTGGGGTTGAGGCATTCCTCGTTGGTAGGTACGACATTGGCTACTAAACTTTATTGGTGGTGGTGTACTAAGAAGGATAGGATATGGGCCAAGATCCTATCCCATAAGTATTTCAAGGATATTCCTTGGGAAGATATCCCTCGATACCCTTTGGTGGGGAAGGGATTGACAATTTGGGCTACTCTCAAGAAAGGAGTGACGCTTGTCAAGGAAGGATTATTTTGGATTTGCAAGCGAGGGACAAAGGTTCACTTTTGGATGGACTCTTGGGATAGTTATCCCCCCATTATCTCTCAATTCCCTAACTTGGCGACTCTGAGTCAGAGATTTGGTGATGCGGGATGGTCAAGGGTGAGCAACTTTAAGTGGTTTGATGTTCATGGATAGCATGTGAGGGCTAGGTGGAAGAATCCAGATGAGTAGCTGGTAGTGGGCATGGAAGAGGAGTGTACAATTCTTCACAATATTATTTTTGGTAGACAGTGTAGCTACCTCATGGAGAAGGATGTTCTTACATGGTCTCCCAATCAGAAAAGACATTATACTATTGCCTCTGGTTACCAAAGGTTGCTCTCAAAAAAGGTAGAAGGGGTGGACGTGCCTTGGTGGAAGAGGGTTTGGAATAAGTTTTCTTGGCCAAGGTGTAATTGCTTCATTTGGAATTTGACTTGGAATAGGTGTCTGACATGGGATAATATCTAGAAGCAAGGATTCCAGGGCCCCTCTAGGTGTGTTCTTTGTGGGAGTGGTGAGGAGGATTCTTCTTATCTATTTTTTTGATCTCCTTTTACTGTGCAGCTCTAGCATTCTTAGTGGGGAGCTTGGAACAGTCCCTGCATTCATGCCTCTTCCCTAGTGGAGTTTTGGACTAGTTTGGGAAGACCTCCCTCGTTGGTGCCATTTTTGTAGGATGTGTGGCATGTTGGGCCTATTTTCTTGTTATGGCAAGTTTGGCTGGAAGGGAATAGGAGGATTTTCAAAGGAGAGCACTTGCAAATACAATAGGTGTGGTTCAGAATCCTTGAGATGATTCAGGAGACAATTGAAGCTAAGGGAGAGGTGGTGCTGCCGCTGGAGAAAAGGGATGCAGAGATGGTGGCTAGGCTAGGCATCCACAGGTTATCCCCAACTGCTACTTGTTGTAAGAGAGGTAGGCAAGTTAGGCGGCAAGTTTAGAGATTGGGGAATTAAAAGCCCCCTCTAGTGGGCACTTTGAAGGTTAATACTAATGGTTCTTCTAGGGGAAATCTAGGACCTGCTGGAGTTGGTGGGATTGGTAGGGACTCTTTCGACTTGGTGGTTTTCCTCTTTTCTATCCATAAGGGTTCACAGACTATAAACCTTATGGAAGGATTGGTGATCCTTTATGCTTTGGAGTAGGCTTATGAGATGTGATGGCGGTAGGTTATTTGTGAATTGGACTCTCTAGTTCTTGTTAACTTGCTTAATCAAAAGAAGATGTCTGATGGTAGCGGGCAGTTGGCGGTGGTGGTGTAGCAAATTTGGAAAATTGGTACTTTAATGGAGATGGTGTCTTTTGTCCATATTTCGAGGGAATGGAATAGGACACTTGATTGTCTGGCCAAATGGGCTTTGGAGTATGGGGAGGGTTGGAAGATTAACGAATGGGCTCAAATCCCCTAGGAGCTCGGTCGAGACTTGGAGAGGGTTCTTGCTAAAGACGATGTGGGTGTGGGTTGATTTTGTTTCCTGCTTTTCTTGTTCTTTTTGGGTTCTTCGGGATTTTTCCCTTGACTTTGTTGTAATGCTTGCTTCTGAATTTCAATAAAGTTTTTACCCCTTTTTATTTTTTATTTTTTTAAAAAATTATATCTTAATTATCAATATAATTGTATAAGTTTTAGTAAAGAATAGTAAATCAAATGTCTTTTTTTACTATGATACCATTGTTTAAAATTTTTATATTTTTCTAAGAGAAAGCAAATGGATGGACTTGGATTTGAAGAAATATGATGAAGATAACAAAGAGAGGGCACATTTTTATATGCTTCATGATACAATATCTTATAATATAAAATGATTTGTGTGAAAATGAAAAACAAATAGAATAGAAAGGTTATTTTTATTATTAGACTATAGTTCTTGATTTATTTAAGAATTATAATTAGTAACTCTTGAATTATTTTTAAATAATTAATTAGTTGAATTGTATAGCCATCTTCAGATGTAAAATAGATCTAATTAATTAAAAATTTAGAAAAATCTTACATGCAAACAAATATTCAACTATTTTTTCTCTTCTAGAGATTTAAAAAAAAATCTGTTAAACATTAAAGAAAAAGAAGAAAAAATGCATCTAAAAACAAAACTAAAAAGAAAGAAAATAGAAAAAATCTTTATAGGTGATTTTTTGCCTTTGCATAACTCTAATTTCATTTTAATAATTAATTATTTTTTAGTATTTTCTATTTATTTAACTTAATCTGATTTTTTGTAATGCTTTTATTTATTTATTCATAATTATAATTCAACTAATATAATTTAGAAAATTAAAATTTAGTTTAATTTTCTAAATGATTTATGTGCAAACAAAACATAAATACAATGAAAAGATTGCTTTTATTTTTAGATTGTAGTTCTTGATTTATTTTTTCTTTTTTAGATGAATTCCTTCTCTTTTCTCATGAGAATAAAGGCCTTCAAATTCTACTTCATTTTATATTTCATATTAAAATGAAATTTGTATATATTATCACTTGGTAAAAAAATGATTCAAACAAGATTCTTAGTACCAAAATTCATGGGATTAAATGTCACCCCAAAATACCCTTTGTCAAAAAAAAAAGAAGATGAAAAAATATAATGACCACATTTGAAGATAAACTTCAATGCCCCTTATCACTACTTATAGACACTCTTGATATTTGAAATTACATTCATATTGATAGTTACCAAAAATCTTAACCTACCAAAAACCTAATAGAGCAATGCTTAAGAGATCTTTTCCAATAATTCCAATATTAATGAAAGATTATTTATTTAGCATATTATAATAAATTGATTTTAAAAAATTAAGGAAAACAATGTAATTGAGAAGGATGGACTCTTTAAATATGATTTTTGGCAACCCAAAATGCTAAAAAAAAAATTGAATGGTTTGCAAGATTTTGCAACACTTATACAGATGGGAAAAGCACGACAATGAATAGTGTAGTTTGAGATAATATAAACAACAATAAATATTTTAGTGTGAATGTTATCTGTAATCCATAGCATGCCAGAGATGTGGAGATCTAGGGATAAGACAATATTTTTAAAATACTTGATTCTTCAACAAATCTCCACAGTAATTGACTATAAATCATTTGTAGGTATGGATATAGTGTTTTATTTTAGGGGAAAATAATGATACAATTTCTACCAGACTGAGACATTTGAGAAAAAAATGTGCATTGATTTACTTTCTCGGAAAATAACACCATTTTTCTTCTAGAGAAATTCTAGAAAATGATGTTTCTTATTTCTACGAAACTAAGACATTCCAGAAAATAAAATGTTGTGCTTTGTTTTGTGGAAGTATAATGACATATTTCCAGAGCAAGAAAACATGTACGAAAAAGAATACATTGAGATGAAAGCTACTTTTCCTTCATTCTACTGTTGGTGTTGAATGCTCTAGAATGGAAGCAGGCTCTCATGGGTTGTGTAGGGGTTGTTGGTTACAGAGCTCTGCATCTTTCCTATGCCTTTATATTGGGCTCCATAATAGGCATGTTGTTCCTGAAAGACCAAAACAAGATGAAGTGAAACTTGAAGATTTATATAAATTGTTAAGAAAGAGAAATAGTTCTCTTGCAACCGTTATAGAGTGGTAGATTATACATGCAAAATTGAATGGGCATTAATGTAAATCATGTGTAGTATAGACCATTTCACAGGCCATAAGCCACAAGTGACAACTTCCACTATTGTAACACACACCACCATTCTGCCTTCCATGTATTCTAAGTTACATGTCAAATTTCACATGAAGAGTTTTTGTTGATGAAGGTTCTTCTACCCTTATGTGACTGTAGAATGCCTCTCAGCAGATTGTGGAGCCTTTAAGAGGATTTCATATGGTAAAGATTATATGATTTTCATCTGTGTCTAGGTATTTAGCCTTTAATATTTTAACCCAAAGTTGGTCTAGATTAGAATATATGTTCCATACTAGTTTTGCACCCATAACTTCATTCATAATCTACCAATCCCTAAGCCCAACACCACCTTTAACCTTTTCCTTGCAAACCTTTTACCATGCTAAAAGAGGGATTTTATCTTGATTGTTTTCTCCATTCCAAAAAAAATTCCTCATCTTTTTCCCTATTACCCTAATTACCTTCTTTGGAATCCTTAAACACATCATTGAAAAAATAGGAATTGCAGATATAACTGATTTTAACATTAAGATCCTACCTACAAAGGTCAACCATTTACTTTTCCAGCCATCCATTCATGTAAGGCATCAATCCACCAGATCTTTCTAGACTCCAAACCTACAAGACCCCCCAAAAAGAGGAATACCTAGGCATTTTCCTAGTAGAGTGCCCATTCTCATTCTCGATATATTATTGATTTCCCTTTAATTTTGGAAAGCAGTGTTAAAGAAGAAAATTTCTGATTTCCTCCAATTGATACACTATCTTGAGGCTCTACTATATTTTTCAATCGTTTCCTTCATTGATCGAGCTTCTTTGAAAGTTGCTTCGCCCATTAAAAAAGTGTCATTTTCAAGTTGTAAGTGAGAGATTGGATCTACCCCTTCAACCACTTTTATTCCTTTCCACCTACCATCCCTGTGTTTCTTTGATATCAACCTCCCCAAAGCTTCAACCATTATAATAAAGAGAAAAGGTGATACTGGATCACCCTATCTAATTTCTTTATTAGAATAAAAAAAACCCTAGGGGCTTCCATTTACCAAGACCGAGAAACAAGGGGAACAAATGCAACTCTCAATTCAACTAATCTAGTCCTTACCAAACCCAAATTTCTCTAAAAACTTCAATAGAAACCGTATTCACCTCATCATAAGCCTCTCTTATATCTAATTTTACCATCATTCTTTCTGTCTTTGAAACTTGAATGGAATGTATGGCTTCATGTGCCACAATAACACCTTCATAAATAGACCTATTAGGGGAAAATCCACTCAACTCATTTGAAATCATTGAATCAAGAACACATTTTAGTCTATTAGCTATTACTTTGGAAATGATTTAATATACAGTGTTGCATAAGAATATAGGCCTAAAATCATCAAAGGAGCTAATCTCCATTTGTTTGGGCACTAGGGAAATAAAGGTATTATTGAAATCTTGTAACACATAACCACCTCGCCTTGATTCCTCCACCACTTCCAATAAATTAAAAGCAAAAACATCCCACAGTTTTTGAAAAAAGGTTTTAGGGAAGTCATCAGGTCTTGGGGCTTTGTTTCCCCAAGCTAAACAAAGCATTTTTGACTTATTCCATGGATACTTCTTTCATCAGAAGCCTATTTTAGGCCTCTGTGATGCACTAAGGAATAACTTCCATTATATCTTAGTCTTGAGTGTAATCAACAATTTCTCCAGAGAAAATTTTAGAAAAATACCTAACCACCTCTAGATTTATTTGCTTTACATCTTGAAGAATGTTACCACTTCCAACTTTAATTGAAAAAATCTTGTTGCAAGATCTTCTAAATTTCATAGAATTATGGAAGAATTTAGTATTTTGATCTCCATCCGTTAACTAGGTTTCCCGAGATTTCTGACGCCAAAAAACTTCCTTCCTTGACAAGACTTCAGAGTACATCTTGTTTAGATTCTTTTCTCTGTTAAAGTATTCTTCAGACATCCCCTCCTCTATGATTTTAGCATGTAGGATACTCAATTCATTTTCCAAACTAAGTTTCTCCTTGAAATTTTTCTTAAAGGACTCCCTAGTCCATCTCTTCAGTTCTTCCTTAAGAAATTGAAGCTTTTTGAAGAAAATTAAAGCTTTATTACCTATTCTAAGAGGAGAGTCATTCCACCAACGATCCACCAATTCTTTAAAACCCTTCACTCTAAACCAAATTGCTTCAAATTTAAAGGGACATCTATCAGGGGTCGCCTCCTCTTGTATTCAAACACTAATGGGGTAGTGATCAGAACCAACAATAGGCAAGATTTCAGCTTCACAAGTCCATTGATAATCTACCCAATTACTAGCAAGGAAAAATCTATCAAGATTTTATGTAATATTGAGGAAACCACTCTTGTTCGTCCATGTGAAATCACCATTCTTGAATAATAATTCAAATAAACCATTATTTGTAACAAAATCACTGAATTCCTTTTGACTCTAGCCACCCCAACCAATTCCACCCTTTTTATCCAATGGTCAGAGGATTGCATTAAAGTCCCCTTCCAAAAGGAACATATCCTCTTCCCCATTCACGAAGATCTTTGATAGATCTTTCCAAAGTTATTTTTTCCTAGAAGAGCTATTTGGACCATACACATTAATGATATGGAACCTTGTAGATAGTTGTTTTGAGTATATGTTCAATCATTGCCAATACCTTTCTTGTCCAATAACTTGAACATCCACAACTAAAGCATCCCACAAAACACCAACACCACTAGAGGCTCTAGTTGCATCAACTAAACTACTTTCCCAATGGAAAAAGCGTTTGCTAAAAGTGACCTTATCTAACCCTTTCAGTTTTGTTTCCTACAAAAGAACTAAATCTAGCCTCACTTGATCAAAGCATCTTTTGATCAGACGAATCTTGTCAGGGGCATTGCAACCCCTAACATTCCATGAAAGGACCTTCATTGCTCCCGAGAAAAGGCATAGCCTTTTCCCAATCTAAGTTTGCTTTGTCCAACAACACTTCCAACAATTTCAAGTTTCATTCAGATAGACCTAGCACCTCTTCTATTCTTTTCACCACCTTTAGCCTTTTTTTGTGAAGTTGAATTTTGATCTAAATATCTTTTCTCCCAGATCCCCACTTCAGCATTGAGACCCAACTCATCCTCATCCCCCAGGCCCCCAGTGGTGACATAATCTAAGTCTACATCCTCAAATGAATCTTCATTATCTCTAGCTTCTTCAAAAGAGCTTCTCAGATTTCTGATTGGAGAAATCTATATATCCTTAAATTGGGGGTCCTCCTCTCCACCTTCACAAAAATTTGTAAAGACCTCCTGATCATACTTCAAGACTTCCTAATTCTCACTGGTAAACTTTTCTTCACCCATGACCAAAGAGCTCTCTTCATTGTCAAAAATGGTGTGGGAGTTACTCCCCTTGTCTACATGTGTTATCCTACCTAAAGGCATATCCTTGCTCGATTCTTCACATGGCTTCTCCACCCTAGACCTCATTTTCAATTTGTTGCTCATTTGCTTAATTTTTAACCACGCTAAGCACCTGCACTAGGGACGGTGTTTCATTTCCTTTACTTTGTGTTTGTTTCTCCAGCTGATTCATAGAGTCTATGGTATTTCTGGAGAGTGGAGTCTCCTTCAATCCTTTCTCACCTTCAAGAAAACGTTTGTGACAAGCCCGATGTTTAAAAACCATATTTTCCATGTTTGGAGTAATTTCTACATCCTTCATGTGTTCTAGCTGAAGACACACCTCTGCATTCAATAAACCTAAGCTTTGCAAGGAAGCTTGCAATGTACTACTACCCCCAACTTCAAACAAACAATCAATTTCCTTTTTTTGCAAATTGTCCTCACAATGCAAACCAAAACCCCCTAAGGAAAAGTCTTGAGTTAGACCTTGTTTTGGAATACACAAATCTGACAAATCCCAAAGAGCCTCCCTCTTTGTATTTTCACTTAAGTTGATTAACATATCTGTTAATACAGTATGAGCCAAGCCTTTTCCTTTGTCGAGCTTCTCACATTCACCTATTGTGTGACCTACCCCTTACACCTTGAGCATGTTTCCACAGTTTCTTCCAATTCAATCAACTGTCTCCAAATACCTTCCCTTGATATTAACTCCATGATTTTTGGAAGAAGGTGAATCGGTTTCCAGAGGATGTAGATTCACGCGTACATGCTATATTCCTTTCTTTCGAGCACCTCATCTATTTTAGAAAAACCCCCAACTTGTTGCCTACATTTTTAAGGGTTTCTAAACTCCAATATTCATGTGGTAGAATATAGAGCTAGATCCAAATCAAAACTTCCTCTATACTCTCCTTTTTGGGGTCAAAATTTAGCTTCCAATCCTTAATATAAAAACCTTTCCCTTCCATCAAAAAAGGCCCACTATTGAGAATCCATTCCTTATCCTTTGTTGTCTGGTAGATTACCAAATAGAAACCATTTGGAAGGGTTTTTAAGACACATTTTGTGCCACAGTGTTAATCACACCAATGTTGTATTTTTGTAAAAGCAGGCCATTTCCCACATCGTTTCATAAAAAAATATTTTTCCTTATGAAAACAGACTGAATCCACCTAGTCCCTATTTTCTGCTAACAAAGAAACAACTCTAGAATGATCCCAACCTTTACTTACCTTGGTTGCCTGTGTAGTGGCTCCCTAGGTTTTTGGCCTCCAAAGTTTCTTTTTGATACTATTGAAGTCGAAATAGCCACTAGTGTAAATTGAAGTGAAACCCCTCTTGTTTATAGGATTATTAACCCTCCTTGAATAACCACCATGTTCATTGTCAATACTATGCCATTTCGTATTTCCTAAATCCTTCCATGCTTGACTCAATGGTCTCCATGCAGAGTTTTGAAAACCCTCGCCAATCCTCCTCCTCTTATATGGTCGTTGCACCTGTGAACCACCATTTCCATGAAACTAGGTAACCTTCTGTGAGAGACTTGATCGCTCCACCTCTCCGCCATATTGTGATGGGTGTTTATATTGAAAAAGGAAGGAGGTAGGAAATGATATTAGGTAAGAGTGGTAGTCAAGGGTTATGATTAGAAAAAGGGGATTGAATTCAACAAGATCTTCTCACTAGCTATGAAGATGACTACTATTCGAGTAATTTTGGGTTTCACAATAGTTTATGATCTCAAAATTGAGCAACTTTATGTGAATATTGCATTTCCACATGGTGATATGGAAGATGAATTATATATGCATCAACCTAAAGGTTTTGAGCAACAAGGTAAAGACAATTTTTATTGCAGGTTGAGGAGGAGCTTGTATGGGCTCAAGTAAGCCCCACAATAGTTGTATCTTAAGTTCGATTCTTTTATGGCTAAGCAACACTCCACATGCTGCAAATATGATGTATGTGTTTATTACAAGGTATTGGATAATGGTGAATTTGTTTTATTGGTGCTTTATGTTGATGATATGCTTGTAACTGACACTAGCATGAGAGTTGTTTGTGATTTGAAACAATAGTTAGCTCATAAGTTTGCAATAAAATATTTAGAGGTAGCATAGGATACTTGCTATGACCATAATCTAGGACATATGTAAGAGAGAAATCAGATTGTCACAAGAAAATATATTGACAAAGTTTTGGATAGAATTAACATGAAGGATACTAAGCCTATGAGCACTCCACTTGTTGATAATTTTAGTCTGTCATCTAAAATGTTCCCCAAAACACCTTAGGATTAGGAAAAAATGAAGGGTATTCCTTATTTATTAGTTGTTGGGAGTCTTTTGTATGCAATGGTGTGTACTTGTTTGAACATTGCACATGCAATGGGAGTAGCAAGTAGATTTATGAGAAATTTGGGTAAGAATCATTGGAAAGTAGTGAAGTGGATACTAAGATATTTAAAAGGCACTTCAAATTATGTTTTATTAATACTATGCCTTGAATAGTAAAATACAAGGGGCACTAAGGGGTTGGTCAAACAACTAGTAGTCATCCTAGAAATGAATAAGATGACCATTCCTAAGCTTCCACTTATGGCCCAATGAAATAGGTAAAGTAAATTATTGAATCGCCTACACCAACAAATATTATATAGAGGTAGAATTTTCCATGGGTTAGCTAGTTTTCATTGGAATTTCTTTATATATTTCTATGGAATAAAATAGATTATGAGAGTAGATAAGAAATAATTTTATAGAACATCAAGATCAAATAGAAGCTATGAATTATTAAAGAATAAAGTGATAGAGAAACTAGTGAACTAGTGTTACCATATTTTGATAAGATATTTTAAGTTGATTGTGACGCAAGTGGAATTGTAATTGGAGTATTACCAAGTCAACAAGGAAGACTAGTATACACATTTAGAACTAGCCATTAATTTGAGAAATCATGAGTACTTATTTTAATGGGCTATAGAGACATGTGGAAAATTTATAGATTGGGGTACTTAAGTGGATTCATTTAGAGCTAAAAGTAAATTATAACTATAATTAATACTACAAATAGTACATGTACCTAGAAATAGATTTATTTTCCCATGTGTCATCATGTCAATGTTTGTGCTAAGAGTGAAGATATATAACTCTAAAATTTCTAAAATGTAGCCTAGGATATAAAACACTCTATAATTACTATTGAATCAATCAATTTAATTTTTTGAAGCAAATGATCTAAAGATTTATTTAAGTGAATGGTATTGTTTTTAGTTGAAATACAAACCTAGATATACACAATTTAAAAACACATGGGTTGGGTACCTTGTGAATTGTAGGTTAAACAAAAAAATATGTTTTGAAACACAACACATCTTGAAACCTCCTATTTGCCACAAGAAATTCATAACTACACATATCTAGCTCTCCATTTAAATAACATCTTTCATGATAGTGTGTTTGGATATGACATGATGACACATAGAGATGGAATGTACGCTATATTCAAATAATCCAAATAAAGACAAACTTGAAAGTTCAAGTATAAGACAAAATGAAGCTATTCACATGTATATCCAACAAAAGAAGTTGTTTCAAGAATTAAAAATGGAGAATCAAATTTCTATGAAGAGTAAAATAGTAAAAGAGCGTACTTTAAGATTAAGAATATGTCCATTCATTGTTCCTTAAGTAAAATTTTCAATTTGCAATTTAAAGTTTTCAAACAGGGAAATTAAAAAGAGAGAGGTGGAAACAAATAGTCATAGACCATAGAAAATATCTTCCATATATATCAAATATTAGGATTACATGATTAATATATATGTGGGGTAATGTTAAGAAAGTGGATGCACACGAATTACAACACCGATTGGAGATATGTATTAGCATTCAAGGCTTCCAACCAAACCAAAGTACCAATGAAGGAAATACTACATGGCTCTTTTGTCTCATTCGACATTTAACTCTCTGCTCAAGACTAACCTAGGGATAAGGAAAATTGAGGGGTAAGCATAAAAACTTCAACCTCACAACAAGGAAATTATAGGGGCTTTTAACCATGTAGTAAAAATAAACCATTCCATAAAAACAGTATATAATTCTTTTCTTTCAATAATTGAAATTGAATTTACATAACTGTATACATAAGCATTTCATAATATTTTTTTTAATTGAAAAGAATAAACAAATTTCTCTTTTACAATTTCCACATGAAAAATTGAAAATAAATAAGATATAACATTTAAATTTTAATGAACAATGTTACAAATACCATATTTGGATACTTTCTATCTCAGAAGACTTGACATGTCATCTGCAAGAGGGAGAGCGTCACCCAGGTTCTTTACCTCCAACCATAGACTAGCAGTCCCTCACACACCTTCCTAACTAGAAGTGGCCCTACCCTTCAATGAAGAGTATAGTTAAGAACCCCCTAGTATTGCCATATGAGCTCTGGTGTTGTATTCTACTAGTTCCCAATATGACATTACAACTATGGATACCTTCCAACTAAGCGTGCAGATAAGCAGCTTTGGAGCACAGTAAACTAACAAGTGCAAACAAAGACTATCACACTCACTTTGGCCAACATATTTGAAATATATTCAACCACTACTTACAAGTGGAGTCATTTGTTCACCCACAACCACTTGACTTGGAGAACCTTATCTAACCTAAGGTTAAAAACAAACTGTAGACCAATTGGTTCTACCTTTCGATAGATTTACATTTAAAAGAGTTTTCGCACTAAGGTGGACATTGTGACTAGATTGGTAAAACAGATCTTGGACAATGAATTCCCTTGTTACGTTTCTATAACATCTACCTAGGTCTAGGCTACTACTTCTAATTCAAGTCCTAACACAAACCATAATGTTAACCTTCTCACCTATTCTTAGGCTTCTTTGGTAAATATGGATGACACCATGCCATCATCATGACACACAAATGGTCACATAGAAGGTATTGACATTACACCAACAAGCACTGAAATATTAATATTGAAACCAAATAGAGGATTAATTCCTCTTAAGTTTCAAACTCCCAATAAAGTTATAAGGTTTGGGTTCACAAACATATCATAAGAAATAATGGGGTACACAATATGTAATATCGTCAAGATTCAAGGAACTTAATATCATGCTCAACCCTGAACTTTCATTAAATAAACAACATAATAAACTATTTAATCTTATTTGACTCTTTTAGGGAAATACTTAATTAGTATGGCCATTTCTCTAGCATTTGAACTATGTTCTCCTATATGAATTCTAAATAATAAACTATATAAAAGATTACATAAATGTATTCTTTCACTCTTATTTTCAAAATTTATAATAAATTTCTAATATAAAGTTTCCTATGTTAGACTATACATATTCTCAATATCTAAGACATTCAAATAAACCATTTTCTAAAACATACACAACAAACTCTAGCATGAACTTAACTGTGAGTTCCTAACTTCACGATATTAACATAATAGTATCTTTTTAGCAAACATTATTTCTTGCTCTTTGAAAAATAACAACTTGTTTAAAATAGAGAAAAGCATGCTTGTTAATCTAACTCTTCATTGTGAATAACTTCTTGAATCCTCTAACTTTGCAAATGCAAGTTGCCTTCCTCCTTCAATCCAACAATTGTTTGGAAGAGGAAATGTTTCCTATTCTCTGCTATTATTCCCCTCTCTAAAACTGGTAATTCTAAACTCTAAATTCTTAAAAATTATAATACTTAGATTACTACACTTATTTCTCAATGCCCAACAATGACCAAATTAATGAAAAACTATTGGCTTATATAAGAAAAGCCCACTCTTGAAAAAATAAATACATTCCAGTATTGTTTTGAGTGGCACCTTATCTATATTGGAGTAACCACATTTTAGTTTGCAAATTACCTCTTTAAGAGGCTTGAATCATTTCCAAAGTTACCACGGTTCATAACTATTTTCAAACATTTAAAAATGCAATTACAAAGCTTTTAAGACTCATCTTTATGTGCCACTATGCGATATCCTTTCTACACACATTAGGTGCATTAATCCATCCAACTCCTTGGATAGGGGAGTCTTATAATTTATTTATTTATTTAGGACATTTAATTTTTTTTCACTCTAGAAAATTTGGAATGACAATCTTTTTAAATAATACAAGATTTGTCTTACATTTCAAAGTGTTATTGGGTCAACAATTGTTGTAATTAACCATTTTATAATTTCTTTGTCATAGCTCATTTATCCATGTTCCCTCAAATTATTTATCCACACAATGCACCATTAAAAGTTCAAAAAATCACAACTTAACATAATTATTATATCATTATTTTAGATGTTTTTCCATTATTTTTTATTACAAAATAAATTGTTATTACAACACTTCAAAGGAGGAACTCAAAATTTCAAAAAATTTATCTTAATACTCATAGGATGGAGTTCAAATTATATATGGTGTAGTATATGATAAAACAAATCCCCAAATTCCCCTTCATTTTGTATATTGTTGTACAAAATAAATATACTTAAATTAGTAGACTCACTTTAATTATAGTAAAATAAAATTGAAATATGTAATTTATAAGGTGCCAAAATAAGGATAATAGCCCATTATTTGAATATTATTTTTTATTTAATGACATGATATCAAATGGGAAATCAATGGGGAAAAATATTAGAAGAATCTCACATGAAGGAAGCTACATAAAAATCCTAGACCTAGTTTTTTTTGGGGGCAATGATATTTACTTAATATAATAATTTTTAATTGTTATAAAATATTTAGTGGATTTTGATAGTTGATAGTTTTATTATTATTTTGATTAGAATGTAATTTAAAGCTAGTAATCCCATTTTAGTGTGCAATGAGTATATTGAAGAGGTCTTAAAGGTGAATTATCACTTGTCCAAGTAATTAAATGACATGCTACCTTGAGTATATCTTCCCATGGACATGTGTTATCGCATGAAATGACCAATATAAAGTCAATCTCTTTTCTCTTTATCTCTCTTTCCCTTTATATCTCTTATCTATATTTCTCTCTCTATTCATGTCTATCAATCTCCCCTCTCTCTCCCTTTATCTCTCCATCTCTATTTCTCTTTATCTCTCTTTGTCTGTACCTATCTCTAGGCTCTCCCTCTCTCCATTCTCTCCCCCCTCTCTCTCTCTATCTATGCCTCCCTCTCTTTCTCTCTCCATATCTCTCCTATCTCTACCTCTATCTCTTTGTCTCCCTCTCTACCTCTGTATATCTCTTTATCTCCCTCTCTACCTTTATATATCTCTTTATCTCTCCCTCTTCTACCTCTCTCCCTCGCCTTTCTATCCCTCTCTCTTACACACACTATCTTTATCCAGCCCCGCCCCTTTCTCTCACCCTCCATCCTCTCTCTCTCTCTCTCTCTCTTTAAATATCTCTAAATCTATTTGTCTCCCCCTAGGAATGTGCACCAAGATGGGGCACAAGAAAGTGGCCAAATGCCAAAAAAGACAAAAAAATGTTTGTGTTACAAATAAATTTAAATAACACACTTGTGTTATGACTTGGAATTTCCAAGTCATAATATGAGCGTATTATTTGAATAAAAAACACACTCATGTTTTTAGCATTAAAAACATGATCATTTTTTAGAATTAAAAACATGATCACGTTTTTAGAACTCAAAATATGTATGCATTTTGGATTGTACTTAGTCTTGGATGGTTCATTTGCCCCATTTTGATGTGATTTTTTCCTCCATTCTCATTTCTCAACTTGCTCATCATTAGGTTTACACATTATAAATCGAATCTTAGTAAAATTACCTTCATAATTTTACATGTCTTCTAAGCTCTCTAACTATATATATATATTTTTAATTTGAACTACATTAACATTATTTTAAATTTTTTTCACTAATGTTTCCATAGTTGTCAGAGACACATGTATTGACTTTTTTAACAACATTTGACCTACTTGTCCAAATTATACACACACACACACACATATATTACACATTGTAAAATAATATGTTTTCTATTATTTTGGTGCAAGTTATGTGACACACATGCTCGGTGATGCGATTTTCAAGATGCATCCACTTTGAAAAATCATAAAAAATACTGAATAAAAAATTAACAAAAAAACATACAACTTCTAGTACTCACTCTTAGCTATATTTCTACCAATGGGTTTTTGAAAATACTAAATGCAACTAAAAATTGAGAGGCACACACCAGACACTATTCTATATTTTGCTAAGAAAATAGGAATACTTTTGAGTGCATGGAGCATTTGATCTTCTTAATCTTATCTATTTTAAAAAAACTTTAGTATTTTAGAAACTAGATTCAAAGAACTACAATTCTTGTTCTTTTGGTATCTTCAAATTTTGAGTCATGAATCTCAAATTACTCCTCCAAGTTCCAGGTTTAGTTGATTTCAAAAGAGAGCACACACATTTGACCCCCTTTTTGTGCACCATCTTGGTGCTCTTACTCCCCTCTATCTCTCCATTCCTCTTTATCTCTCTCTCTCTATGTCTTTACCTCTCTCTTCCATCCTTTCTCTCATTCTCTCTATCACCCCTCTCTCTTCCCTTCTTTCTATCATTCTCTCTATCACTCCTCTCTCTCCCTTCCTCTCTCTAGCTCTTTGTTTCTCTCTTTATTGATTTTATTCTTTCACTTTTTCTCCTCTCTATCTCACTTGGTCTTTGTCTCTCTCCTATTTCTCTCTATCCCTCTCTAACTCTCTGTCTCTTTCTATCTTCCTCTCTTTACTGATCCCCCTCTCTATTTTTCTCTCTTCCTCTATCACTCAATTGCTTGTTTTCACATTCTCTATTTTCCCTATTTGTCTTTGTCACATCTCTCTCTTTCCAATTCTCTATCCATCCATCTCTCTAGCTCTTTTTCCTTCCCTCTCTTTTTCTATATACACGTCTTCCCCCTCCTCTCTCTCTTATTGTATCTATCTTTCTCATTTCATCTCTCCCCTCCCCTTCCCCTGTCTTCTATATCTATCTTCTATATATGTCTCTTTTACTCTATCTCTCTTCCTTTCTCTCCTTCAATTCTCCTTTTTATTCTCAATTTCAAGATTCTAGTTACATATCCAATTCTAAAATTAAGGTTATAAATTTATATCATAATAGTTAAAGTTAACATTGCATTAATTTTTAAATAAATTGAATTCATTTTCATTTATATATCTCAATGTTTTAAATCTTAATTGATAAATTAATTTAAAATCTAATTAATGTCAACAACAGGTTGAGTGTACCTTCATTTTGACAACCATTTACAAGTCAAAATATTAATATTTAATTATAAACACAATATTTTAAAAATAAACACCACATAAAAACAAATATATGTCCTCATCACAATTATCATTTTTAAATAAATATATAAATAATATTTTTATTTAGAAACTAAATAATTAACTAAAAGTATAAAATAAAAAATAAAAAATAAAAAATTTATCAATGCATGTTTGAAAAAAATAAATAGAAGTTAACCCTTTAAAAATATATATATCAATAAATTTATTAAATAACAAAAAAAATTATTATATAAACAAAAATTTTAAATAATTAATTTTTAGATATTAACAAATATAAAAATTTGAACAAAACTAAAAAATTATATCATAAGAAAAAACACAATGTCTAAATATCTAAAATTACATTATATTTCCTTACACTAATCTGAAATGCCAATGTAAAATATAATTACATTCTTTTTAAATATAATTTCACTATGGCGTTTCAACTTCTACTAGGTATGGCGGGAATGAGTTTGTTACCCCAATTTTATCTCTGCCCAACGGTCGATTTCAAAATTTAACTCGTTTCCTCTCAGAGCCTATTCGGCATATAAAGAGGGAGCAGATGTGTGACGCTGTGAATATTGCCACGAAGAATTCAGATATAAATAAGAGGAAGAGGGCAAATTACAGGAGGGAATCTAGATTGAACATAAGAATGAGCACAGAGGAGGAAAACCTGAGGAAGATGAGATTGGAAGAGGAGGCAGCTTGGGAGGAATATTGGGAGAGGGAATGCGAGAGAAGGGAGAAGTACCTAGAGGAACGTTTTATGAAGATGTGCGAGGAACGCAGGAAAGAGGAGGAGGAGGAACTCAGGAACAAGCAGATGGCGGAACAGCTGAAGAGTATATTCATGTCTGGCACAGAAATTAGTCAGAGCATGCGGCGGTTGATTCTTGAAGGCCGCATCAAAGTCCCTGAGGAATTGCTTCCTTCGAATTTTAACCAGGTAACTCCAATTATTGTTCTGCTCAAGTATGTTCCGTATTTGTTATCTCCCCTTCATTCTGTTTTCACTTTTGTACACATTATTAGCCGATAGACTATTTATTGTGGGCATAGCCCACCGGAATTGTCTCACGCCTGAGAAATTCCACTGAAAAATTACAAAAATTGCAAAATCAGATGGCTGTAAAGTCATCGGCGATAAGATATGGATGAAAATCAAAGTTTCCTATCCTTATCTGCACCGCATCCTGTTGTTGCTTGCAAAAACTACATTTAATCACATGCCTGTAAAATCGCGGTGATCGAGCGATAAGGTATGTGGGCTTTATGTGGGATTTGGTAGGGTTTCATAATATATTTCCTGCAAACTCTGTTCATTTTTTCTCATGCATCGTTGAAATCTTGAGGTAAGTCCCATGCCATCAATTTTTTTGACAATAGCTGCATTTAACTCCAATATTTATTGCTAGCTTCTCATTTTAAACGCCGTTCAACATATCGATTTCTTTATCTCATGTGGGAATTGAATATCGCAGTAGGTAATTGAGAAGCGACGCAGATAGGTACCCCATTTTAAATGCAATATTAGATTTACAAATTCCCTGCCTGTTATAATAATGTTTACACGACTCTTTAATGTGTTCTGGTTTTGGCAGTTGGCGCTTGCAAGGTGTTTTCGTAGACATATCCCTCAAGTTGCGAAATTTCCCTGCCACAGCAATTCCATGCAAAAATATTTTTCCTGTTTTGGACTTTTTCTTGGAGAGTACACCTCGTAACTGTAAATTTGTTTACCCTAGATTGTTGAACAGGTTTGATCGGTCGGTCCATAGAAAATATACATAGAAAGGGAAATATATCAATACTTCAAATAACGGAACATGCAGTCGACTGGAAAAAACAAGATTTTAACAGGGTTCGAGCAAGAAATGCTTGGAAGGAGAAGAGGCTGTTGGACTCTGGATGATGAAGATGACGGAGATTTCAAAGAAGATTCTGATGGGCAGCCTGAAGATGAATGGAACCATCCATTAGACAAAAAGGAGGAAGAAAAACTTATCGGCATTTGGCTAGAGGCCCGACATAGTTCCTCTGTGGCTCGTAAGGCGGCGTCTATAGGTGTATCAGACCATGTGACAAGGAAGAGTTCCAGTTTCACATTAGTTACATTCATTTGAAGGCTCTGGATCTTCAGGGTTTGGGTTTTCTCCTCCCCCCTACCCTCTGAAAGATGTTGAGGCTGCTGAGGTTTACTCACAAAGTTTGGACTCAAATGATTGTTGTTTCATTGAAAATGCTTATGATTTCTCATGTAAAGCCCCCTCTCACTAAAGCATTGTAAACGGTATTCTTCAAGACACATCTCATTTCAATGATCCTTAGGCAGGTGTAGGATGCATGCGCAAGGTTAAAAGATTGCCTTTTCAATCCCTTCAGCAACTCAGATTGGAACTACAGAGGTGTCCAATGATGGGGTTTGCTGCCCTTTAAAATCTTTTTGCTCATTTGGAAACCAAATTAATAGATTTTGCATGGAATGTCTGTTGAGCACATTCAAGATCTATAACCTATGCCTCATCACTATCTTCAAGATTTTGATTCATTATTCCTTTATGACTGTCCCTCCTTACCGAAGTCACAAACTGTCTTTCACAGGGGCTATCCTTTTGAATGCTTTCTCTGTCACTTATATGATGCCCACACTCCTTGACATAGAGATTACAGTTATAAACGTCGTGCCTTTTTGCACAAATACCACTGCCTTATCGCATGCAAAAATATTGGCTATACCATTTGCATGGGACTTTGACTCAACATCTTGAGCAATTGGCACACCTCAGATGGCACTAATATGACCATTTATTTCTTCCGCTGTACTGCCTTCTACCTCTAGCATTATATGACTGTCACTGTCAAAATCTTGATGACTGTCCTTATTTGAAAAACTTGCATTTTACTCCTATCACTCCACAGTCCTTAAACAGGCAACACTTTCTCTTCCGCAAGGGTGAGTTAGCTCTGAGTTTTTATGGAGAGTTTTTTGTCAATCAATTCCATGGTTTTAAAATTAGTTTTGTAGGTGGATAATTTTGCATTAGATATGTGCATTTTAGGGAAAATGGGCAATTTGGAGACGACCAGACGGTTTGACATGGCCTGGGTATACTGCAGGCAGATTTTCTTCTAGAAAAATCCAGACAGACTTTTGGGGTAATCTTTTCTTTTACTCAAAAACGGTGTAGTATAAGGCTTTAAGCAGCCTATGGCTTATCAATATGTGGCTGTGGTGTGTGCAGGGGATATTTTAGGACTTCCCACTCCCATAGCTTATGAGCTGCTGAAAAACCATGACTGCAAATTTGTCGCCATGTTCAACTACAGTGACATAGTTTTCTACAATTTTTATCATTTAATTTTTATGACTTCTCACCAAGGATAGATGTAACTTAGGGTGGCTGATATTGTAGATTTATGTTATTATATTTTTATTTGATTTGTGTTTTTTGCTCTTTCCGCGGTTGATCCTCCAGCTTCCGAGGTTTAATGTTTAGTGTGAACCCCCTACAAACTGTGGCTTCGGAGGAAAACCCAAAAACTGGCTACGATTAGCTTTCATGAGTATGTAGTTTTTGGATATCTCACTTTCGCTAACACATAGTATTGATATTTCTACCAGGCAGTCATTGCTAATAGGCAAGTCATATGTGCAGATGAACTCCTTCCAGTCAAATTTGTACCTTAATCCATTCACTTAGCATGCCAATCCAAGGCCATTTTAGAAACAAGCTTTTGCAGCTTCATTATCCTCTTGTATAAGTTGGGTGACTTTGGAAGGTCAAGAATGTCCACACAATCCCTACTCTGTTTTTTATGCAACTCCAGGAGGTTAAACAGGGAGAGTCTTTGCAAACTGGTCCAACACCTTGATAGATTCCCTTAGTTTATAAAACTTCAAAGATCTAACAAGAGCATAACATCCTCTTTCTGTCCTTAGCCAAAATAGGGAAGTGCCAATCCTATGTTCCACCATTTACCAACAACATTGGTAGTAGTCTTCCACTTTCTTAATGGTGTAGGCTTTTAAACAACTTGCCAAGATGCCATTTGACCTTCTTAGCAATACCTTTGTGCAGTTGTTTTCTTTGAATTCACTTTAGGTGCTTTGATAGCTTTAAATGGTAATGTAGGGTAATTGCATCTTGATAGCTTCAAATATTATTGCATTTTAACTAATTCACCAACACTAATCCAGAAATAGTTTTTCAGCTTTCAATTATTGGAAATTATTGTTGCTTTTTACAATGTCCCACACTTCAATAGAATTGATTCCATAAAAAGAAACTCTCTCTTCTTACTTTTTCTTGGATAATTTTCTATGAAAGTCTTCTCACTATGATATTCAAATGTTTTCTGTAGCTTGTAGTGAAGAGGAGTATAGCAGGTGACTGATTCTTGAAGATAGTTGTTTTCTCTTTAGGCAGAAAAAACACTGCTTTTAACTGAGTGTAAGTGTGTTCGATCTTTATTTTTTAGTTAATAATTATTTGTAAAGTTGTTGGACTTTTTGTTTCCAAACCTCCAAAATTTCATGGGTGTTTTGGATGGAGTCTCTAGACTTATGACTATAGGCTTTTGAACTTTTTAGAAGCTCTTCTTGGGAAGATACAAGAATCAACTTCTGTGGGACTGCTAGGTGAGAGTGACTGAGTGAAAGCCTGTGTGTTCACATCTTTGAATTCTCTCATTCTACTTGTGAGAAAAAAATAAATTGTTGACCGAGTTTTGAAGGATCAAACAACGAATTAAATGGTCTATATTATAAAAACAGGGGCTCAATTGATCTTATAATGCTCTATTTTATGTAGCTACTCTCCTCACCCATTGGGGCCAGCTTGGTATGTGTTTCTTGTTTCACATGGTTCATAAATACACTCAACTACAACTTCATTGACAGACCCTTTTCCAACTAACGGATCTCTCATCTAACTATCACTGCCCATTATTCAACCCTTGGCCTTGTCCTTAGGTTTCTCAATTGCTTATTTATTTGAAAACTTCTATGGTTTGTCCACTTCTTGAGCAGCAACTTGGGCTCCAAGGAATTCTGAACAGATATGCTACTACGTTTTGAGGTAAAATCCTTGTCACTTGATAAAACATTATCATCATGGGCTTGACAATATAACACATTGTTTTCTGTAGTTGTATCAGCATATAGAGTTAAAGGTCGATTATCAATCTTTGGTTTCCCTTCATCTATTTTTTTTCCACAAGAACTTAGCCTAATGGTTTTGATATAATATCCATAACCTTTGTCCTTGTCCTTCCTTGTTTAAAAACACTGATTATAGCAATAAGTCTACGCTAACAAAATAAAAAATGGACGTTTGTCTTTTTCAAATGACCACAAATCATCTAAATTTGTAGGCATCCCCTTAGCAATTTGCAAGAGGACTTGTTCTAAAATATATAGCCATTACTCTCATCCTCGATGCAAGCTATTCCATCCCTCCATTCATAAAGCCCACATTACATCATGGATATACAAAAGATAATGAGTATCTCCTCTTGCATATTTTAAAACTTCTCGAGTAAGTGGCTGCACAAAAAATCAACAGTCTGACATTCCTTGATAGCAATAATCCCATAGTAGTGCTTCAATAGAAACTCAAGGCCATTCCTCTCCAATTGCAAAACTCTTGATACCTAACCCGTGTCAAATAGATTGCAATATAAATGTCAAAATCACAGTGCAACCATAATATGGCTCTATCTATTCCATGCATCTTTTTCTTTATTAAAAAGGGCTTGAAAATATGTCTCTCAAACAAAGACCCATGGGATTGCATAGTATCAAGGTATCCTCAACAAAATCCTCCAAATTGTAGAAATTTGCATCAAAAAAATTAAACCATGACAAAGTCTAGACTGATTGTGCTCCAAAACAATAGCTATCTCACTTGCAGATTACAATTTCATGGCCATTTCTTTCTAATCCTGACCTTTCTTGACAAATTTTTATGGTGTGCTCTCCAATGGGGAAGGTTTAAACAGTACAAGTGTTTTGTCATTTCCTTTTTTTACTATGACTGTGAATGTCACTTTGCTTGAGGAAACATTTACTGTGGTAGTGATGACAAATCATTTAAACAGTACAAGTGTTTTGACCACAAATCATTTAAGTATAGCTCAGCCTTAATAGATTATCCTTCAGGTGTAACTTGCAGGCGTCTGGTTGGGGGTTGAGCGAGTATGATTTGGCTGTAGTTGTAATTCACCACCACTAACGTATTTCCCAAAATATGGAGAGACCAAAAGGATTTCTGACATTCATGGCAACAAAGGAGATCATATGCAATTGTCTTACCTATTATAAGTTTCTTTATTCTCTAAGAAATCATTGGAAGAGAGACCATTGCAATAATTGTTGTTAATAAGGTTTAAACTTTTACACTGTCTGTTCACCTTTTCTTCTCTTGTAAATGCTGTTATATTTTATATCAATATAACAACGTGTCATAACTATAGAATTCACAGAACTGAAAATGAGAAAATATGCTTTATGTACTTGCTTTAGTAGGAAAATGGGAGTTCACTAGCCTGTCATGATTTTTATATGCCTTTCTTCTTACTTCTGTCATCAAAATGTATATAATTATAAGATAACTACAGAGGAAATCTTTCTTTTCTACAAAACCAATGTTAACAGTGTTTGTTCAAATAGTTTTTCTGACATACAGACAGATGACAATGTCAATGTCATCCTGTGACTGATAAATTGTTATCACAATAAAAAATTGAAATAGGATATAAAACACTCACTGCATTATTCATCAACAGAGAATACAAATACATAGTTGCAGAAACTTCAATGACTTATAATCGTGCTAACTCATTTGACAGCAAACTAAAACTGTTGACAGTGGACTATAACTGATTGACAGTTAACCACGTATCATTGACAACCAACTGAGACTCTCTAATATCTGATGACATTTACACAAGTATAATTTAGTTATGAATTATAGTCTCTACACAAACAAGATTAATTTCATGTGGCAGCAAAATAAAGATACCTTTTTATTGAGACAATTTTAGATCTTTAAGTAAAAAAAATCAAGGAGACGGTCATTGTAGGAAACTAGAGTTTTTATGGGTTGAGACATCATTTTTCTTGCAGAAGAGTGTCCACCTGGTCCAAGGCCTCGCCTTTAAAGACTTTATGTTTATGGTGTTGAATTTTGGTGCAAAACTTGTATATTTTTTTGCTGTCAATTAGGACCTGCTTTAAAGAGTGTTATTGTAGAAATGAAATGGACTCTTGGCAAGCCTTCTACTGAATATTAAGCAGGAGCAGCTATGCAGCGTAAAACTTAAAGCATTTGTATGGTTCCGATTTAAGGAGTAGTAATTATTTACAATGTGAGCCTTCATTAACTATAAGAGTCCTAAGATATAGATTGGTGGTTTCGTTGATATCAGTATTGTATTTGTTTCATGCATTAGGTAGATTTCTTGAGCTATATTTGAATGGTGAAACTCATGTCTTGTTATTATTGAAATACAGGAAGTGTTAAAGTATGATGATGGAATTGAAGGCAGAAAGATAGAGGAATCAAAAAATTCAGCAGCATTGCTTAACAACCAGAATCCTGTTAATGTTACATCTGGATTAAAAGATTGCCAGTGCTCTGCAGCTGGTATTATTTTATTCTTCCTGTTGCTTCTTAATGCCATGTAATTGAGAAGTCAACATTAAATATTACATCTCCCCTTAAAATTCTTTATTTGTTCTTTTTAATTTATGTTCAATAAGAAGTATCTCTACAACTCTTTCATCAGAAGGGCATGGAGTTTTTTTTCTAATAATACAAATGCACAACCAGTTCATCCTTGGATGGCACTAGTTTGTAAATAAGTTGATGTTAGTCCCTGTAGGTACTATTAAGTCTTCCTTGTTTGCAGAACAAAGTTGTCATGTTACACTTTCCACTTGTACCCTTCCTTTGGCTCATCATATATTATGTACGTCTTTTAAATATCCCATCAATTTCTATAGTGGAATTGATAGGATCCAATATCTCTCTCTGTGACATAAAGAAGGTACATCCAATAAGTGACTATATTTTGGCAACATCCTTTAGAGGTTCTGAAGTAATATTATGCTCTTCTGCTCCATTGAGATTCAGAAGTGTTTTTAATGTAGGGTTGTAAATGGTCCATGAAAGAAAAGGAAGTTTAGTACAACTCCTCTACCATGTTAAACTTTGTTAATTGCTAGTCCTCATTAGAAAGACTATACAAAAAAATCCATCCAGGTATAAGCAATGTCTAGAATCGCTTTATGTGGTCATCACTATGACCCTGCTTTTGGCTGAGTATGACATGCCCAATAATTGTAACTTGTGGCCTTCGACAATCTCTTACTTATCCCTACAAAAGCCTTAGATTGACCATTGCTCTGGTTGAATTCTTTCTAACAAAAAATTGTTGGTTGAATGTACATTTTTCCACAAAAAATAAAAGCTTACTGCTAAGATAGTTAAACTAGCTAGTTTGAATTTCACTACATAGATAGTTCTTCCTAATTTAACAGTCAATTTTGCTATGACCTGTTAGTTGAGTGCAATTATATTGAGTCAGGATCATCACAACACATGGCTTCTGAACAAAATTGGTTGAAAACACTCAAAAAATACAGTTCAAGAACCGCCATGGAACTAGGTGATAAAACTACAAACACAATCAAAGAACAAGGTACCATTCCGATGGAAATGATGAATGGTGAAACAAAGAAACTTTGAGATCCACATGTTTCTAGGCTTAAAAGGAATCAATTTTTGTCTATATCTCAAATGACTAAAAGCATCTGATTGTTGAATTTGATGGATAGATGCTTTATTCAGTCAAATTTTATTGACTCCTCCATAATGTCATATATGGGTGTCTTTCAAACAAGAGAGAATTCTTTTATACAGTCAAGTTTATCATTTTCATGGTATTGTTTCTACAAATATGTGAATCATGTGTTAATCTAAGGCACTACAATTATGCTGGGCTGATTTTTATGCATTTATGTTTAGTTTATATATGTAAATGAACTAATTCCTAAGTTTGTTGCACTGCAGATGTAATTCAAATGGTTGGAAATGTGCAGATATCTCAAAATGATGATAATCCACATGAGACAGCTACACAATTACATTTTGTTGATGAGCTATGTGGATTGTTGCGTAGCTATGGTGTTCAACCTGTAGAGCTATCAGAGCACCTCTTAAAGCAACATCACAAGACCATTCAAAAGATGCCATATGACACGCTTCAATTGTTTTGTCATATCCTTGGGGTGCAGCACTTGGCAGCAATGCCAAGGTAAAAGGGAGATTGCGGTGCTTACCCACACTTTGCTGGTGATGTTGAGGCTAGTGGCTATGAAGAGGCTATAGAATTGTTTAACTTAGGCTATGAACTGGTTTATGCTATGTTGATGATCAATATTTGATTTTTTCGATTTGACATATAATTTTATTTGGTTATAATTCTGACTCATCTTGTGCTATACACTTTTTCTGGAAAAAAGTGGATAGAAAATGTCTCAAATAAATTATTTAACTTTGTTGTTTTAGATAAAATAAATAATTTTGTTTTTCTTTATAAAATTATATCTTAATTCTCAATATAATTGTATAAGTTTTAGTAAAGAGCAGTAAATCAAATGTCCTTTTTTACTATGATATCATTGTTTAAAATTTTTATATTTGCCTAAGAGAAAGCAAATGGATGGACTTGGATTTGAAGAAATACGATGAAGATAACAAAGAGAGGGTGCATTTTTATATACTTAATGATACAATATCTTATAATATAAAGTGAAAGCAAAGTGATGACATCATTGGAAACTTTATTGTATCTCCCTTCTCTTTATATCACTCTCTCTCACACTCACACACACTATCTTTCTTTGACCCTCCTCTCTCTTGCCCTTCATCTCCCTCTCTTTATCCCTCTCTATCTCTCTATCTCTCTACCTCCCTCTTTATATCTCTTTGTCTCCTATCTATATCTCTATACATATCTCCTCTCCACTCTCTCTCTTTCTTTCTCTCCAAATCGGTGAACTACTATAGATCTCTATGTTCTTCATATTTGCATATAATATCAATTCTGATTTTATTTTTCTACAATCTCTTCTTTATCTCTCTAGTTTACATTATCTCTCTAGTTTACATGAGCTGTTGTGGCTGAATAAAACTTTTGTGATTGGAACAACTTCAATATTTTACATGAACTTTTGTGATTGGGACAACCTTCTCCTATAAATGAAAACCACAACAAAAAGGATCCAAATCTAGAAATAATTTCAGAGATCTATGACATAAATTAACAAACAAAGCTATCCAAATATAAAAACAATCAGAATGTTACATTACTTCACACCAAAATTTTTAAATTGCATACTCAATGATATTTATTTTTTTGAATATCAAGCTGGTTTCCAAAATCTTCTCAATACCCTTACTAAAAGTCTTAGCTCTCCTTTTTTTAATATCCTATCCAAGCATTTGAATATGAAACTCTAATTTTACTTTATTTTCTGAAGTAGAGGCGACCCAGTAATTACATAGATAACTGCCACACTAAATTAAGGATTGTGATGATCCCTTTTTGAAACTATCAAAGCAGACATTCACACCAGATAAAGAAGATATCCATAAAAAATCTGAAATCTAAGACTCCACTACCTATCATTGTGTCTCCTGCAAGATGCATCTTATATCAGTAGATGCATGAAAAAAATTGGTATATTTGTCTCCTATAGCCAAATTTGACTTTTGTGAACATATAAGTGGCTTTAAACTAATATATATATTGAGTTATCATTTTCTAATTTTTTTGGTTGATTCATTTATTTATTTGTTCTTTTAGTTTATGTAAATATTTGAGTCATCATTTTCTAATTTTCTTTTTTGATTGATTTGTGTTTGTGATCTAATTTTTGATTGCTCTTTGGGATAAAAAATATTATTTATTTATTTATTATACAAATATTTGAATTATTTTTATTATTTATTTATTTATTTGTTCTTTTTGTTTCATCAAAATATATTCCTAATTAAAAATATTGATTAATTTATTTGAGTGCATACAATTCTATTTAACTAAAACAAAGAAATTTCGGCATTATGTAAATTAATCCGATTTAAAAGCATACATCTATTGATAAATACTTTACTTTGTGATGGGGTTAGTAGACATCAATTTAAATGGGGAGAATAAAAGTGTACACATACTATTGTAATATGCAAAATATATAAGTTATTTATAGGTGGTGACTTTTTGTCTTTGCATAACTCTAATTTTTTTTAGTAATTAATTCTTTTTAATAATTTATTTTTATTTAAATTAATATGAATTTTTGTAATGGTTTTATTTATTTATTCATGATTAGAATTCAATTAATTTAATTTAGAAAAATAGAATTTAGTTTAATTTTAGAATATAAAATGATTTGTGTGAAAATGAAAAACAAATAGAATAGAAAGGTTATTTTTATTATTAGATTGTAGTTCTTGATTTATTTTAGAATTATAATTAGTAACTCTTCAATTATTTTTAAATAATTAATTGGTTGAATTGTATAGCCATCTTCAGATGTAAAATACATCTAATTAATTAAAAATTTAGAAAAATCTTACATGCAAACAAATATTCAACTATTTTTTCTTTTCTAGAAATTTAAAAAAAAATATTGTTAAACATTAAAAGAAGAAGAAGAAAAAATGCATTTGAAAAACAAAACTAAAAAGAAAGAAAATAGAAAAAAGCTTTATAGGTGATTTTTTTACCTTTGCATAACTCTAATTTTGTTTTAGTAATTAATTATTTTTTAGTATTTTCTATTTATTTAACTTAATCTGATTTTTTGTAATGCTTTTATTCATTTATTCATAATTATAATTCGAATAATATAATTTAGAAAATTAAAATTTATTTTAATTTTCTAAATGATTTATGTGCAAACAAAACATAAATATAATGAAAAGATTGCTTTTACTTTTAGATTGTAGTTCTTGATTTATTTTTTCTTTTTTAGATGAATACCTACTCTTTTCTCAAGAGAATAAAGGCCTTCAAGTTCTACTTCATTTTATATTTCATATTAAAATGAAATTTGTATATATCATCACCTAGTAAAAAAATGATTCAAACAAGATTCTTAGTACCAAAATTCATGGGACTAAATGTCACCCCAAAATACCCTTTGTCAATTTTTTTTTTCCAAAAAATTAAAATAATAAATAAATATAATGACCACATTTGAAGATAAACTTTAATGCCCCTTATCACTATTTATAGACACTCTTGATAAAAAATTAAAATAAAATAAAATAAAGATTGCATTTGAAGATAAACTTTAATGCCCCTTATCATTACTTATAGACACTCTTGATATTTAAAATTGCATTTATATTGACAGTTACCAAAAATCTTCACCTACCCAAAACCTAATAGAGCAATGCTTGAGAGATCTTTTCCAATACTTCCAATATTAATGAAAAATTGTTTATTTAGCATATTATAATAAATTGATTTTAAAAAATTAAGGAAAACAATGTAATTGAGAAGGATATACTCTCTAAATATGATTTTTGGCTCCCCAAAATGCTGAAAAAATAAATGAATGGCTTGCAAGATTTTGCAACACTTATACAAATGGGCAAAGCACAACAATGAAATGAATGGCTTGCAAGATTTTGCAACACTTATACAAATGGGCAAAGCACAACAATGAATAGTGCAGTTTGAGATAATATAAAAAACAATAAATCTTTCACTGTGAATGTTATCTGTAATCCATAACATGCCAGAGACGTGGAGATCCAGGGATAAGGCAATATTTTTAAAATATCTGATTCTTCAACAAATCTCCTCAGTCATTAACTATATGTCATTTGCAGGTATGGAGATAGTGTTTTATTTTAGGGGAAAATAATGATACAATTTCTACCAGACTGAAATATTTGAGAAAAAGATGTGCATTGATCTACTTTCTGGGCAAATAACGTCATTTTTCTTCCAGAGAAATTCTAGAGAATGATGTTCCTTATTTCTACGAAACTAAGACATTCCAGAAAATAGAATGTTGTGCTTTGTTTTGTGGAAGAATAATGACATATTTCCAGAGCAAGAAAACATGGATGACAAAGAATACACTGAGATGAAAGCTGCTTTTCCTTCGTTCTACTGTTGGCGCTGAATGCTCTAGAATGGAAGCATGCTCTCATGGGCTGTGTAAGGGCTGTTGGTTACGGAGTTCTGCATCCTGCCTATGCCTTTACATTGGGCTCCATGATAGGCATCTTGTTCTTGAAAGACCAAGACGAGATGAAGTATATTGTATTAGATCAAATCCATTTGAAGAAGTAGATTAATGGTAATGAGAAATATCAAATATTGCACACACAAACATGTAAACAACCTATATAATTATGATGTGGATTTGATAATGGGACAATGTTTCCTTAGTTTATTATTTAAATTTGTTAGAGTATATCTAGCCTCCCCTTCCCCAAATTTTGAGTGCTCCAAAGTGGCGCAAGATTTCATGAAAAATAATTATATGTAGAGGAGCTTAAGGTAATAAGAGTGTCAAAGTTAGAGTCATGAGCATTTTTTTTCAAAATTGAGGTATTATTTGTATTAAAATATAACATAATATTTTCTTAATATAATATAATCTTTGTTTCATTTTTATGTAGCCTAATCCTTTAGTATCTTTAGATAATATTTATTCCAAGAGAGCATGGACTTCATGCTCATTGCGAATGTCACACCTTGCTTTTTCAAATTTCTAAAGTCTTGGCCATAAGTTTATTCCAAATCAAGAGGTGTATTGGCAACTTTGTGTGTATAAGATAAAATAGGTTGCATTGGTTTCAAGGAAATTTGAGGAGTTTTTTACGAACTCTCACATGCTTTCTTCATCTTGACCCAAGATGTCTATCTCACAAGGATATTCATTGGGAGGTGTAGGGACATGAATGCCATTATTAGGATCATCACCAAACACACAACTGGACATATCAATCAAAGATTTTAAGGACATCTAAATTTTATGAAAGCACATATCCATGATGATTTTTTACCATAAGATTTAGACTGGTAAAACCTAGATCTAGGGTTTGAAAGACTCCCAAATCAAAAAAATTATGATTTAAGAAAGTCGAGTTAACCAAAATGAAATATAAAAATGTGGGGCCCTAGAATTAATA
>VDFB02103144.1:0-22254 GCA_007258455.2 Sequoia sempervirens
ATCAATCCATATTTGGCCATTTCAACTTGAGCGGTTTACCCAGATGGTCTACTTCCTAAATATTAGGTACAGCCTGCTGCTTGCTTAAGGTCTTAGATAGATATAACGTCAACATATAACACAAAGAATAGGAGAAAGTATAAAATCTAGTAAAGATATAAATAGGATCACATAGATTACAAGTACTTAACATACCTAAACTTCCATAAGAATAGGAGAATGTAGGGAAACGTTGGTCTTGTGAGAGAGATCGGCCTTCACAGACAGCAGAGGAGGAGTGCAGCAGTACAAATGAAAATAACAACACAAGAAAGTGCATTTTGAGAGCCATGGTATTTTTATCACTGCCCATAGTATTTTGAGAGTCTATGGATTACAATTATAAAGGGGGAGATTGGTTGTTTGCACAAAAAATTGTATAGCGTTGGATATGATGCATGCATTGGCCTGGTCAATAAATATTTTATTAAAGGTTATTTCATGGAAAGAGAGAAGGAAATTGCCCGGTCACTTAATTATTTGTGATTATTAAAGTAGTTGGTACGCACGTATAAACGCCCATGTTGATCACACTATTGCAATTTGAAGCCCAGTCAAGTATGGTTGACATTTTTTGGATAAGCACGGGCGTACACCCAAAACATATGTCGTACAAGGACAGTATTTTTTGGTTTTCTTATTCTTGCATATAAAGAACTGTCTTTTTATTTTTCCTTTTCATTCTGTAATTATTGTTTTACTTAGGGAAAAACTAATCCTTTTTTAGCTCTAGAGGAGAGGGTGTAGTTGATTTGATGTTTGATCTTCTTTTACTTGTTTCACATCTTCAATATTAGTTATTAAAAATGTTATTCAAATTCAAAAGAATTTTGTGACTCGGGTTTAGGAAGTCATGAAATCTTGGTTTCTCTAGAATGGTTTTATGTTTTATAATGGTCTTTCGATCAATCAATAGAATATTTCGTGATCTACTATATTTCAAGGTAACAATTGTCCTCTTACAAAGATGTCTTGAGTTAATTCTTCGAGGTTTCTCACAAGAGAAATTAAATCAACTTAATAGTTTTTTTCCTAGAGATTCTAGGGGTTCCTTTTCTTAGATTGACATCAAGACCAAGTTTCATTTTTTTTATTGAGACCAAAAAACTTGTGAAATGGTTATTTGGGCCATCTCATCCGATATAGTTCACAAAAGTAGATTCAATTCTTGTAAACCTTGACGTTAGGACTAGAAATGGTATCTAGATATTGTTTTACAATATTATAAGCTTTTCAATAAAGATACCACTAGCTCTCTCCTCATTTTCTCATGGTGTGCACCTTGAATCAATGATGGTGTTTTTAGTCACTAGTTTCTATTTTGTAATGTAGATTTTCATTTCACACCATTTAATCAATAGTTCTAGAAATAAAATTATCTAGCTTTGCTAAATGTCTTCTTTTCCAAGGCCTCCCCATAAGCTCTAGGTTATCCCATTTGTGATTATTGAACCCTCAGTGTGGACAATACGAGTCTATCAAACACATTTTCTAGTTTTATCCTAGAGCTCAAAATGTTTGGACTTAAATACATGAATTTTTGAAGCAATTAAGGTGAGAAACTTTTTCCTAGCATATTGTTATTTAGGAGATTCACTTCTCATCCCCCGAAAATTCATTTATATTTGACATTCTTTGAAGGTGTAGATTCTATTTAGGATATGGAAAGATATAAAACTTGTCATTTACTCTAATTATTATCTAGAGTATCATTTTTTACCATATGTTAAAGTTGTGATTAATTCTAATGTTTTATTGTAGATTCACATGCAAGTCAATAAATTTGTACTTGAAGAAGCTCACTTGCAAGTTTCGTTAGATCACTAGGATAATGTCCCCTATCCAATTGCTAGAGTTCCTCCATCTCCCTTCTGTTTTTAGGCTACTTCCCTACTTGAGAGTAGTGTTGTGGGTGTAGCTTTTTCTATCCATGGAAACTAAAAAAAATCTCACATGATTCTCATACTATGAGAAGAAATCATGGTTAGTGAGACTAGTCACATCCTTCTTTTTGACACCCTATCTCTCTATCACTTGCAGTACGAAATTATAGCTAGCCTACAAGAGGCATTGCTAGATGGTTCAACTATAGCTAATTCACTTGACTAGCTCTTGCTATTTCTCCTCATTGTGCAAATATGGAAGAAACTCTGAGATGATAATAATTAGAAAAATGGATAAGGATGGTTTGGAAACTCTTGCTAACAATCTAGACTTTGTTGATGTAGGGACAAATCAAATGACCAAAATCCTCTTCTTCCTCTCTCTATTATTAACTCTCGTCATGTAATGACTATGTTTTATGTTTTGAACTATTTCCATATTTAGACTTTAGAGATATGACTATTTCCACCCACCTTTTTGTTAATATGTGTAAAACTATTTTATAAATGATATATAAACACCTATTCAACAAATTATTTCTAATTTTATAAAAAGAAAAGTTATATGTAATTGTTTAATAAAATGTCATAATTAATTAATAATGTCGAACTACTTACCGAATAAAACTTAACAAATATCAGCTCTCATTGAATACGAAAACCCAGCCCTCAAAAACGAGGAGTCACTCTTAAAATAAAGGAATATATCATGATATAGCATGTGTGAAAGTTAGTAAACTTAAATTAATGCTGTAGTTTGACTACAAAAAAGCAGCGGTTTATCCTTTTCTGAACTCTTTGTCAATGCTATTGTCCGTTCAAATTAAATGACAAATAGTTAGAACTTGCCAAACCAATAGTGTATTGTTTTTCCCACTTTTTCTTTTGTTCTTATCAACGTTCCTTATTTTATTTTATTCCTACTTATTAAATTTATATTAACATTCAGCGAATTAATATGACCGGTATGAGAGGAATCCCTTCATAGCGAGCCGATGACAGTGCAGTGTGTGAACAGGAAAACATGTGCTCCTACACCACTGAAGTAAAACTATTGACTGTTGTATTTAATAATTAGGTTGAGAGATGAATGATAAGGATAAGAGTTTTTTTGGAACCAATTCATTTCCTTCCATTGTTTTCATCCACTAGTAGTATTTATATATAGATATTTTGGAAGCATTGTCAACGAGCCAGCTAACAAAGAGTGTCGACAGTATGAAATGGCAATTATGAAAACCCAGAATACATTTAAATAATAAAGTTTAGTTGACCCAAACTGGGCCAGCAGGGGGCGTTGGAGTTTTGGTGAAGCCAATAAAGTGATGTAAGATAAGAGAAGATAGTCAGATCTTCTTGATCTTTGCTTTTACATCATTCATCAATGGTTTTAGGGACAAGTTCATCAGATTTATCAACCTTCTACCGACACAACAAATCTTTTATCTCTTTTTTGCTACCTCAGTAGAATCCCTTTTTTTAATAAAATAATTAAAATAGTACTTTACTAACTAAAATGATAGTGTGCACAAAAGGCATATGAAAAATTCACCGCCAGCAATTCATTGACGGAAACTTCATGTCAACAATTCTATGGCAGTGAATTGTTGGTGGTAGTGAATTGTTGATGGTGAATTTTCCGTCAGTGAATTGCTGGCTGTGAATTTTCCTCAAACTGACACAAAATAATTAAATTATATAAATATTATCATTGTTGTTTTTATATAAAAAAAATATATATATTCAAAATTATTTTTAGTTAAATTGTTATAAGAAGAAAGATTTAATCTTTCAAAATCATTTAAAAATTAACTTGTTCGAAATATACCTAGAAAAAAATAAAATAACAAAGTATATCATTTTTATTAAAATGTTCTTTCACTAAAATTTTACAATTTAAAAAATATATATACATCATAGAGAGTGTAAGATCACCTGGTTAACTCTCTATAATGCATCTAGGAATCTACTAGCATGTGATAGCAATGTACCTAGTGAGCATAGAGTTCATACTTTCATAGTACGAATGAATATAGTTAGGTGTATTTTACTCCCTAGTCTTGATTAGTGATATTGTCAAAAGATATTATAAATGAATGATATATGATAAAGTCATGATTTAGCTTAACAAGACCTTTAGTTATTTGACTCTAGAATAAACTAGCTTATCTATTTTAATACATTAATCTATATATTATACACCAAGAGATATCATTTTCAAGGCGCATTTTTTAAATTCAAAAAAGAAAAAAAGAAAAAAAATACGCCTCAAAAATGATATCTCTAGGCGTATAATATATAGATTAATATATTAAGATAGATAAGCTAGTAGCATCCACAACGCGCAATGTAAAATAAGAATTTATCACTTATTTTATTTTAAATAAAGAATTATAATACTTTACAAATCATGATTCATATCATATTTATTCAAATGCACAAAGAGATGTGTACAATAGGAATTCATAATGAACGAGAGAATTCATCTTTTATACCAAAAGTTTAATATCAATATTAATAGAAGAATTCACTTGAAAAATATATACATCACTTAAAAATGTTATGTTTCCAAAGATTTTAGTCTTTCTTCTTCTGATTTTCTTTTGGCGAGTTGCTTTCCTGTCTTCATTTTTTCATAATGATCATATGTAAATGGTGGTGAGATTCTAATTCCATCCAAAGACTTAACATGTGATATACCAACAAATGTTAATCATTCCCTTTCTCTTGGTCCTATATCAATTGTTTCCTTGGAAAGAGTTAATCCTTGTGATTTGTGGATCATTAGTGCCCAAGCCAATCATAGGGGAAATTGATGTGTGCGACCCCTTTGTATTGGTGAAATTGGAATTAAATTTGGAGATGCATCTTCAAAAGGAATTCCAGAGTAATTATCAAATTCAACCATAACATATGTAGGTGGATCTGGTGGGCCACATCCAGGTGTGTATATGATATTTCTGATGTATCCTAAAGCTCCATTCACAAGACCAGCTTCTATCCATAAATTAGATGTTAACATGACCCTTGCATCCTTTGAAACTAATAATTCAACATCCAATTCATCATTCTGACCTTCTGCTGGATTAGCGCTACCTTCTTTGGTTGCAATGCTACGGGCTACTGGTCTTCTTAATGAATGTAACTTTTTTTTGTTATGGCTATGTACATTATCATTTGTTGCAAATAGATGAATATTATTATCAAACTCCTCCTTAATTGTTGGATGTAATGAAGCATTTGTTCTTGTCATGAGTAATTTCCAATCATCTATGGTTGGATGTGCATCTCTAATATTTGTGAGCAATTGGCGAAACCTTTTTTGGTCTTCACTTTCACCTTCTTGTCTAAACACCTTATCCAACGTAACAACTATCTTAAACTCTTCCCATAATATTTTTGCACGTGTATTACTATCATAAGGTGGTTTGTCACTTACAGGAGGTAGTTGTCCCAAATCCCCCACCAAAATGATTGATCTTCCACCAAAACTCATGTTTGCTTTTTCAGGATAAGCCTGGCATAGTCTTGAATCAATATTTTGTAACAAATTTTGTCCAATAAAACTCATTTCATCAATTAATATGTATTTTATATGTTGAATTTCTTCTTGAAGACTTGTGAGCCTTGTTTCTTCTAATTCAACAAAATCTACAATAGGTATTCTTAAAGTTGAATGAATTGTTGATGCACCAATGTTAAAAGTTGCAACTCCAGTTGGTGCTAGTAATAATAAGGGGGAACGTTCTGGTTGTGATGCATCATAAAGAGCTTGACGAATTGCATTAATCAAATATGATTTACCTGTTCCTGTTGTTCCTTGAATTATCATGTATAGTGGCACAACATCATCTTGTTGATTATAATGTGACATAATAATATCAAGTGTTTTTTTTGCTTAGCACCTAATGTTCCATATGATATAGTTGACAACATATCATTAGGTATCAGTAAGCCATTTTCTTTCATAGTGTTGATAAAATTTATTGCATTATTTGTGTAATCTTCTCCTTGATATTCAACACTCCATGGAGTTTGTCTATCAATATCTCTTCTTCCTAACATATCTATTTATGTTGCATCCATAATCTGTCCACGATGTAATCTTGATATGATCTCCCACTCATGTTCAATTATATTTGATCATTTGGTAAATTATCCTCATCTTCACAATCATTGTGATTTTTAGTTTCATTTGAAATAATTCTTCATTCTAAATGCCATGGATCATAATTGAGTGAGTCCCAATTTGACATAATTGTATTATCATCAAGTCCAATATCCCTTTGTATATTACGAAATGGCTTGTACAACAATAACTCTGACCAACAAAAATCAACCCACTTTTCTGATTGACGTGTAGGTATGGTGGTAAATCTTGGAAACACTCTTACAATAGCTGCCATAGTCCTTGGTTCCCATTTGTTATCTCTTTTTCTTTTGGGATTATATGTCCATGATCTAGCTGCATCTATAAGTGTGATACTTTCCATTGCATATGGTCTATCCATGTATCCTTGAATGAAATGTTTTAGATGTCCATCATCATCATTTTCTTCATTTTTTAACACTGGCTTGAACACCTCTCTTGAAACATTTAATGTAACAAATACTCTACTACATTCTACCAATGGCAACTCCAATAACATATGACATGTTTCTTGTGCTCCAATGTCTCTCTCAATGAGGGTTTCTGTTAGAAGTCTCCTATACGCCTTTGATGCCGCTTCATCTGGGTTTTCAATATTTGCAAGTCGCATTAAGATTTGATGATAAGTTTTTGAACTCTTTTCTGCTTTTGCTGCATACTTTGCAATATAATTTATTACAGCATGTCTTGAAAGAACTGGTTGCCAATCGACATTTGCTCTCCATAACTGAAGTATATTACGATTATGTGTGTTTACTCGATCATCATTTCTTGCAGGTTCATATACTTTATCTCCCGTGGTTGGATCTTCAAATAATTTTGATCCATCTAGATGTAATGGCCATGGTGCATTGTACCTACAAACAAAGAGTAAATTGTTAGCTTATATAAACATTTTAGTTATTTATTGGTACAAAATATATGAAAGTATACATATCTTACCTACAAACCATTCTTCCTCTTTTTTTTCAAAGGCAAGCACCTCTTTACACATTGTATGGCATTCAACACAATTGAGCAACTATTCATAGTCATGTGCCAAGTCTATTTGGCTTAGTTGTTGTGTATTTCGAAGGCATGGATGTTGTGTAAAATTTTGTAGGACCTATCATTCATGATATAACATATTTTATTAATTGAAATACAAAATTTTAAGTATCATATATTGTAAAAAGAATATATAATTGATAATTAATACCATACCTGTATGTTTCGTTGATGTGGGTCTCCCCGTGGATTCCATGCATGAACAATAGAATCAAAATATTTTTGAACATTTTTTATTTCATAAGCATTTCTCCAATTAAGGTTGTCTATGTTAGGTGCTCCATCTAACCATATGAATCCATGTACATGTGGTGATCCTCTATATTTCCATTCATATCTTGACCAATAATCTTTTACCTTCATTCCCTTTTGTAGTATTTCCTTGCGAAATATTGTATATCGTAGGTGCATGTAATGTGCCACAATATGTGGATAGTCAATAATATTTTGTCGTCTCCATTTTTGTGCTTCTTGTGGGTTAGTTGGATGTGTCCCTGGCATTAATGCATGTAAATCTGGCCAATACATATCTGCTGCACTCAAAGTAAAGAAAATTGTTGGTGTTCCAATTTGATGCAATAGATCAGTTAATTCAGCTCGACATTTTGCCCAATAAGACCTTGTACCCCTTAGCGTTGTACCAAAACGCATCAGACGATCGGCTAGATGTGAATGAGGAACATTTTCCATATGTTCTCTTAACTCATTGATTGTGATTGGCATATCTTGCAAGCTCTTTTTGACAAACACCGCAGATGAGTTTTGTGCACGATGTCGCATAATCATATTCATCATATAATATCTAAATCGTGGGTGTCTTTCAAAATGATGATCTCTATATCTGAATAAATGCTTAACAAACTCATGTAGATGAACTCTCCTCATTTGTGGTTCTATCCAATCACATCGTCCATCTGGGAATAGTGTTGGAAAAGCCATATCAAGTAATCCTTCAGTAACATACTCATTCACTGGAGATGATCCAATTCCTAGCCAATCAATTAGTGATCCAGGATCTACATTAGGGTTATTTACCCATGCATGAATTAGTTCCATCTCTCTTCGAGCATTTGGTGGTTTAGAGGCCATTGATGTAGTGTGATTAATAATGTTTCCTTCATCTATCTCCAATATTGGACCTACAAATACATACTCATCTGCATTTGAATCAAACTCCATATAAACAGAATTCAATTGGTCAAAAATGTTTTGATCTAAATTTCATGTAAGTTCACTAAGTGCATTTTCATCAATTTGAACATCTTTATAGAACCTATCATGTTCTATTTTATATTTAAGTGCTCTATATACCCTTTCTCTATTAATTGTAAAATTATAAGTTGTTCCACGTTGATCCTTTTTTTGAACAATAATGACTGGTAAATCTTTTATTTGATGTGGTAAAATTTTAGCTATTTCTCTCACTTCTTGTGGAAAACTTATGGTATGTCCTTTATATTTGTATTGCCCTCCAGTTGCATGTGTTACTTGAAGTATTGGGTTGACACGTGCTATCAACATTTCCTCTATTTGTGTTAAATTTGCAAGTTCCGATGGTTGTGGACCAGGATCCATATTGTTTAATGCTGAAAATCGATGTTCATTCCTCTCTTGTCGACATCGATTGCAAATAGGGCCCTCAGGTACCCGTACAACCTTCATTGTAGGATAACTCTCTTCACAAATATAACACATACTTGGTGTAGAAATTTTATCTAGTCCATGTTGAAATATCATTTGTAGACTTTTCAAATCAATCTCAAGTAGTTGTATTATTATTAATTACTTCTTGATCTCTTCTATTATCAACATTCATTACATTTTGAATTCTATCATTTGGTGTTTGTAGCACACGATCTATTGTAATAGAATTCACCCCTTCAAAACTAACCTCAACATTCCCATGAGATTGATGATGTATTTTAACTGATTCACGATTGCGCACTTGTATTTGTTGTCTTTCTATCTCATTCAATTGATCAAAATGCATAGCTCTTTGAATTTGTGAACAATGTGTTATCATTTTATCTGCATGTTGTCTCATTTATGCTTCAATCTCTTTGTTGTCATATCTACCCTATGTTTAAGGCTTCTTTCTCTATCATTTTGGTTTTGACGAATCCTTTCTTCTTGTCTTTGTACATCATTCATTTGTTCATGTCGTTGTCTCATATAGTTATGAGCATATTCTCTCCTTTGTTCTATTTGTTACTCTTCAGTTGTAAAACTCCTTGCTTCCTCTCTTTGTGCATTAGCCATTTGTTCACGTCATTGTCTCATATAATTTTGAGCGTATTCTCTTTGATGCTCTCTTCGTTGCTCTTCATTTTGAAAACTTGTCCTTGGACGATGAGGCATCCTACAAATTTTAATATAAATTAATAAATCTATAAAATTGTTAAGAATTTGTAAAGATACTTAATGGTTCATAGGTATATAAATAATTTTACCAACCAAATACAATATAAAAGGACATTGTTAAGAAAACATAATTACATATTGCCTTGGCTATTATTATTTTTAAAGTAGTGATATTTGTTTATTTTCTACATGTACCATTTCATAGTAATATTCACTTTTAATTGAAAAATATATTAACTTTTGAATCCAAATGATAGTTGAACCCACAACCTTACGATTATAAACAAAACACACATGTTTATTTTGATTTTTTTATGATTACAATTTTGTTAATTAATGACTTTTTCAATAAAATTAGTAATAAATTAATTAATTAAAAAATATATTAATTTTTAAACCCACAATGAGAGTTGAACCCATAACCCTTCAATTACAAATCAAATCTATTAATCCATTGCACTATTTGCTTGCTTTTGTATGTGATATAAATTGTATGTGTTAAATATAAACATTATCACATAATAGATATTTTATTAAAAAATTATTTACTTTCTTATAAAAAAATATTATAATGTAAGCATTAAAAACATTTTAATGAAATTAACTTTTTTACCCTAAAAAAATAAAACTAAAAACAATTAATAATACATTTATATTTTATATTAAATTACTTTCTTATTTGCAATTGAAAAAGCATTACCTCTAATAGGCGGTATTGGCATGGTGTGATGGTTTTATAGGTGGCATTGTTGTTCTTGCCAACAAGGTTCAAACCCGGATTGGGGGTGGTATTGATGAATGGTTGTATTTTGGTTCATAGCTCAGGCCAAAGCGTTTACCCTTGAATAAAAAAAAGTATTATAATACGGGCTTACTTTTTTTTTACCACAAAAGAATAAAAGTAAAAATGTTTACTTTCTTATAATAAATATTTTGTTAAAAATTATTTACTTACTTATAATAAAACAAATATTATAATGTAAGCATTAAAATGTTTATAATGAAATTACCTTTTACCCTGAAAAAAATTAATAATACATTTAAATTTTATATTAAATTACTTTCTTATTTATAATTGAAAAAACATTATAATAAAATTACCTATTTACCCTAAAAAGCATTATAATTGATTTTTTTTTACCCTTAAAAATAAATCTAAAAAAGTATTATAATGCATACAAATATTTTCACAATTGGAGAGATTGAAAACACTATAGACAAAATGAAAATAGAAATAACTTACTTTTTTTCACTCATGGTTTATCTGCACCTTATTTATTCGCACTATTCTTCGGTAATAATCTCTTTTTTATTCCCACTATTTACTTCCTATTTATATTAATTCAAAAAGTTATGACCAATATAATATTTCATATCTCTTTAGTTTTCGGCTTTTAATTTATTAGTTGGGAAATTTATGACAGAAAAGATATAATATTTAATAATCGTTTTGGTTGTCAGCTTTTACTTTTTATAAGTTAACAATTTTTTTTTAACACAGTCACCCACCCATGCTGTCACTGTAGGTTACGCCTCTCGATGTAATTATTTGAGATTCTTCATGTGATTGATTTTTAGATAATAATGCTAGTTATTGATAAAGGACCTACAGTGTCAGCTTTGCTTGAGCCATTTGATCTCTTAGTCCTTGTGATTGATTGGTGATGATCAAATAGTTGTGATTGAATCCAATCTTGATTTGACATTGAAGATGAGTTCAAGATGCTTCAATAATTTATCCTCTTTAATGAGTTTGACTCTACAAATTATTCTTAAATTTTCTTTACGACTATAAATGTTTGGTCATGGGTTTTATTTCCATACTTCTAAAGGTAACATAGTCTTGAAGGTTTAAAGTATTTCCTAGTTCCTTTTTTATTGATGCAAATGTATTTTTGTATGTTTAGTGGACCTTGTTGAAAATAATTTCTTCATGAGAGTGTTAGTGGGAAGAATATTCATAGGTAATGTCTTGTAATACTTTAACCAAAATTCTTGATCCATATTATTATGTTGAATCTAATAACTAGGGGTATTTTGTTGAGATTGTTCATGTCATGTTGATATTTATGAATCTCATTGTCCCTATCAAAATGACACTCCTTTATCTTAAATGGTATAATTACTAATAAATATGATGGGTATATTTTAATGTTAAAATGGAGCTAAGGCTCATTATTACATATTTTTCAATGATAAAATATTCTTTTTGAGAGGGAAACACTTCAAGTTAAGAGATGAGAGCATTTTAACTTTGATCCCTAAAACTCCAACAAGATTGAGAAAAATAAATAAAATAAAGATAACAGGTCTTCAAATCAAGCCTACTCTATACATGAAATGCTCCAAGAGGCTTTTACCTAGATTTTTTAGTATGTAGTATTGTTGACTTAAAACCAAAGAACCTCAATTAAGTGTATCTTGAAACTAAATATTGATATATTTATTCTTATTTATAAGAACTGTGTTATTCTTTGATTGTCAACACAAATTTTAACCTTGACCTTATTATGGTTTTCATAGGACTTATACTAGACCAAATAATGAAATCATGTAGGATCTTATCTATTCCTACTTCACTAACAATAAAGAAGAAATGTCTATAAATTAGTTCTTGTTTTATCATTTGTCATCTAGGAGATAAAAAATTGTATAAGGAAAAAATAATCTATATATGAAATAAAAGTAAGATACACACATGAATTAGATTAGAACATGTGTAGGATCATCGAGGGAAAAAATAGGCCCTTAAGTGTAAAAATTCCGGAAAAATCAAAGTTAAGAAACTTGGCTTAAATATTTGAATATGTTATCTATATTATTTCAAAAGATTTGTAGAATAAATTTTAGAAATTGAATATAGTTTCTAAACTACTAGGTTTGTTCCCAAAATATAAAATCTATTTGGTGAAAATTTGGAAATTTCAATGCAATAGTACTTAAATTTCAGGGAAATAATCTGAAAATGGAGTGTCTGTCTGACCACCTAACCACTGATAAGCCCGATAATATTTTTTTTAAAAATTTTAGATATAAAGTAGAGGGGACTCAAAATTGCCAGTGTGATGCATATGATTTTTATGAAATTTTTTTTTCCAGAGTAAAATAATTGAAATTTATCAGGAAAAAGATTATTTTTTTAAATATAAAGCAGCCATCAATGGAAGCCATTGAAGTCAAGAAACTTCATGGAATTAAATTTACATCTTTTTTTATTTAGTCCTATAGTATGCAAAGCATAATTATGTGATGCATGTTTTGGATTAAAAAAAATGTGATGCATTTGAAATCAATAGATGTTTTCCAATCAACCTATCAATGAGACTTTAGTCATAATTTGAATATAAAAGTAAGATAATAATTAATTAATACAAATTCAAAGTCATTTATAATTTATATTGGTGGAAAGATGAGAGTCTCCTTTAAAAGCCCTTTTTGTTTCATCAATTTTGGGAAAAAAAATAGTTTAATGGAGCTACATACCCATCATATTGCCACTTTTTGGCTCATAAATGATCTTGCATACCCATAAGGGAAACTAGACTTTCATATATGTAAAAATAGTGAAATAAAAATATCACATAAATTAGCATACTTCATTAATGAGTTCCTACTCAAAGATATAAAATAAATATTAATTATGACCATTACAAAAATAGTTGTAATAATTATAGTATTGTCTCATCAACTCATCCTTTACATAAAATTATAACAAACTTGACTTGAGGATGATACAATAGTTTCCATGTGTTGCCTTGATTTTGGCCCATCATAGTTCAACCCCTTTTACAACATCATGGGTCATCAAAGCCTCTTGAAGTGTTAGTCATATATTTGGGTCTCAACAAAAAAAATTATACATGGCCATTTTACTTAAAGTCAAGCTTTAGAAGTGGTTTTAAAAGCATTGTCAAGAGCCAGCAAGGTTCTCACAACCTTGTCAAAACTTGACGAGGTTCACAAAAATTATGTTTCTTCTAATAAAGAATTGTTGTTGTTGTGATGTTTATCAAGAGTTCTTATAAGGTTAAGACCCAAGGATTTAGTCTTTCGTGAGGTTGTCAAAGCTCCTTTGTGATACACTAAATTTTTTACAACCTTTAAATCTCCTAAAGAGTCTATCTTCAAAGTGAAAATGATCAATAAAAATGGAAAATTGAAAGTTCTCCTTTGTTTTGAAACTATCAGGAACCAACAAAGTTCTCACAACCTTGTTGATCCCCAATGTCAAACCAAGAACCTTGTATTTTGTAGCCAAAATAAGGATGATAAGTCATTCCTCAATCTTCAACAGCATTATGTGGAGTTGTGACAACTGTTTTGGACTTTGACAAGGTTCACACAACCTTAGCAGGGCCTGATTCACAACTCATAACTTCATCTCCTCCAATGTAAAGTTATGAAGAAAAGAAAGAAAATACTTGAAGTGGGAGATGATTAGGGTTTCAAAATCAATGTTGGACTCAATTTTTTTAAAGAAATATTAAAATGTTTGACTTCCCTTTTGTGTAAAATGAGTTCAAAAATGGCACCAAGCAATCCACCTACTAGCATTAATTACTATCAAAGTTGAATAAGGTGAAATAAATGTTGACGTATATAAAAGGTAAGATGCCTTAGAATATAATCATTCCTTACATTTATTTGCAAATAAAATTAAAGGTTTTCTAAGCCCGAAGAGGTAGAATTATGGAAAGATCTTTAGTTGAGATTTGAGCAAATTATTTCATAGGGTCATTCTCAAAGAGGGTATAAATGGGTAAGTGATAATCTTAACATTATCTTGGGTACTATATTCACTCACATTAAAGGTATTTATTGAGTTTAAATTCAAGATAAGGCTAGGGATATAAGCACCTACCAAATTTAACTAGTACCCTTCCTGAGATTTTTCACACATGGCTAGGGAAAATTAACCTTGAAGAATTTTTGGAAAGGGTAAATAAGCCAAATAAGGCTCTTGTCTCCTATCACTCAAAGGATAGTTGAAAGTGATTTATTATAATCAATTTCCTTCCCCATAGTTGTGCAATGCATAGACCTGGTTCTTGAATGCTTAAACCACTATGACCCAAAGACCAAAGAAATTTTAAAAAGTAGGGAATTTTTTTAATAAGTCTTGATAGAGCCACTATTAGTAGCTATTTTAGATTACTAGAAAGGGAGGTTTTCACTAATTTTAACTTCACATTATCACAATGTTATTTTAGTGAAAAGAAGGGATATTTAAAAAATGCCATTACTAAGGAATGGTTTGTAGTGCCAAAGAAAGGGAAATCTCAATTACCTAAAAACTACAAAGGTCACAATTTAGGGATGATATTTTTGATATCATTATTCTATTACATAGAATGAGAGGTAATGTGAATGCTTATTTTAATTATTGGATGTTATTTTTTTTTTCTATATCATCTATATTGGGACACAATACTTAGATTGGGAAACTTTAATCAATGATATGTTGCATGATATGATAGTTTTGTTGTTAAAAAATATTTCTATATCTTTGCATATATTTTCAATGCCTTGGCATGTACAAGGCCTTGGCTAGGACTGAATCCTATTGAAGAATTTGATGATAAAATTCAAATTTATGATTACTACTCTAAATTACAACTAGATAAGAGATAAAAAAATTAGGAGTGTTAATGATGTGTTTACTATGAGTTTAGTCAAGGAGTTGCAAGGTAACTTAGGGAAGAGAATTTATCCCAGGGAAATTCAACTCATTAATAAGTATGGTAGTCATTTTATCTAGTTTTAGATATTTTCTTACTTGAGAGTTGGAGGATATGATGGACTACCTCATAAATTTCCCAAGTACATGGAGGAAAAATTAATTCTAACAGAGATCTACAAATAGATTGCAGAGGTTAATAAAAGATGTGTAGAATTGAAAAACTTGGTCAGTATCCTATTCCCCATTAGTCTTGGGTACAACCAATATAAATTCTAATCAAATTCCCTCAATATTTAGAGGGATATTTTCAAGTACAATGTTTCTATGTATGATATGAGATTTCATTTTGATAGTAATAATTTTTTGAAAGATAGCCTTTGTGTTGGCCTTGGATTTTATCATGTACACCATATATGGAAGATTATTGATCTAGCTATTCTGACGATTATGAATTTAGGAAGAGGAGTTGGATGAGAATGGATTTGATTCAAATCATATCATTTGAGCTAGGTTTGGATATAAGTGGAATTGAATATGGTGAATCACACCTAATAGATCATATATGTGGGTATGTGCATGATCATCATGGAAAAAATAGGCCCTTAAGTGGAGATAAAATTTAAAAATTAGAGTTAGCAAAACTTCACATAAAAATTTAATAAGTTATCTATATTATTTCAAAAATATGTAGAATAGAATGAAAATTGAATGTAGTTTCTAAAATACTAGGTTTTTTTTTTTTTTAATCTATTTGGTGAAATTTTTGAATTTCAATCTGTGCCTTAAATTTTAGGGAAAAAAATAAGTAGGTATTTTTCTAACCACCTAACCACAATAAAAGATAATATTTATTTCTAAGATTTTAGATATAAGTACAAGACTCATGTCCCAATGTGATGCATATTTTTTTTTATAAATTTTTCCAAATAAATAATTAATTATAATTTTTTTTATTACAACTTTTAAAAAATATAAAAAGCTCGTATGTCGACCACCTTAACTTGGTCAAAACTTCATGAAATTCATTTTTTTTCTTTTAATACTATAGTAAGTGAAGCATAAAATGTGACACATGTTTTAAATTTAAAAATATGTTACCATTTGAAGTTATAGATTTTTCAATCGCCTATCAATTGGGACTTTAGTCAAATTCAAATAGAAAATGAATAATATTTATTTATTAAATTCAAAGTAAAGCATAATTTATATTGGTGAAATTTTGAATCTCTTTTAAAAACCTAGTTTCATCCAATTTTGGGTTAAAAAAGTGGGTCATCTACATACCCATCATATTGTCACTTTTGGCCCATCATGATCCTACACACACCCATGTCTTAGTCACATTAAAATGCAACACATGGTACCTATTTATTAGAATGTCAAAGAGCCCAAAGACTTGGAAAGCTGTTATAATTGTAGTGGTTCTAAAGAGAACATAAATATGGATCAATAATAAGAAATTTGGGGCATCCAAAGCTCAACCTAAGGGTAGGAAAGGGATGAGTGAATAGGTCAATACTAGTAAGATTGGGTGGATCTTCATCAACATCAATTTCATCCCTAAATAAGAGTCATCCCAGAATAATGGGCTAAGCTTGGGACATCTCTTTTTTTTCCTTAAATAGCATATTTTTTATAAAAACTAATGATACAAGCCTTGAGTATTCCATCTAAATGGTTTTACTTGAAGATAGTTTTATAGATCAAATGCTCTTGGATAGAACCCCTATAGTATTAAATCATACCCACAATGGAGTCTCCTTTGCACCTATCAAAATGTTGGCAAAAAACACTTTTTCTTTACATTTTGAGGGATTAAAGTCAATTTAGAAATTATGTTTTGTAAGTATGTAAGCTCTTATTGTAAACTTTCAAAAAATTATAATTTTAAATATTTTAAATTTTATTTTTATGTTTATATTTTATTTCTTGTGAATGTTTCTTTTTCACTAAAAAACAAGGTATTTATTTCACACATGTGAAAAAATAGAAAAATAAAGAAAAAAATTCTAAAAAATATGTGTTCACTAGGTATTTATGTTCTTGTTTCATCAAAAAAAAAGAAAAATTAATTTCAATGGATACAGAATAAGTTATGCATGATGACATACTCCTTCCTAATTATAATTAATTTAAATTTGAAAATTAATTAAAAAATATGTAATAAAAAATTATGAAAAAATATCAATGCACTAGATATTGATATTAAAAATCTATATTTTAAAAATTATAATTTTATCCTTTCAATAAAACAATATGCATGACAACATAAACATCATTTTTTTTAAATGTCGTTTACTATAAAAAAAATAAGTTATTAAAAGTTACAGTAAAAAATCATAATTTATTTCTAATTTTTTTTAAAGTATATATTTTTAGAATCTACATGTAAATCCTCACAAGTCACTAGTTCACATCATCTCCAAATTATTAATGGTTTAGTTGATATAGGTCTCGTAAAGTGATATTTTGTAAAAAAATGATGATATTAATGTACAACTTGGAAAAAAAGTGGGACATAATATTTTGGGTTAACCCATAACATATGGTGACACTAGGAGCTAGTGAAGAGAGAGTAGAGCCTCCAAAAAAGAGAGGAATTCCTAAGAGGATGTGTGTTGGTGGTCCCCCAAAGGAAAGTGGTTTGAAAGATCAAGTACAAAGGTAAAATGAAAAAATAAAGAGAATGAACACAAACAAGAAATTGAAGTAATAGAAGTTGATTCATTTAGAGACCAACTAAATCTACCTCATGAAGTGGTTGAGAAAAGTGCACAAAAAGGTAAATATCCTACCTCCTTTCCCTTTGATCTATAAAGTGTAACAAGTGTGGAAGTTAATGGTGACTCCTCAACACCCCCAAGAATAGTTGCTAGACCAAAATATCTTCCATGAGAGAGAAAATGGAAAGAAAGCTTTCTTCAGCAATACAATATTAAATATTATTTGAATATGCAAATGTACATAAGATTCCTTGCTTATAAAGGCATGGTAGAGTGCTCAAATTAGACAAGATTATGACAAGTGTCTTAATCCTATAACATGAGACAACTAGCAAACTAACTACCTAGGAATCAAGCACTACAAGCTAGATAAGATAAGTTCTAAAAAATCCAACTAAGACTTGTAGAAAGAATCTTATGTCCTAAGAAAACATAACATGTGAATATGTCCCCTTATTACCTAGTGAGTTAATTAGCTAGGTACAAAATGTTAATCACACCAACACCCCCCCCCTAAGTGCAAGTTAGGGAGAATATTATTATGCAAAATGTGTAAAGATGAAGATGAAGATGGGTATCAACTACTAATCCATGTTAGGTACCCATTTACAATGTAAATGCAAATGCAATCAACCTATCTCTCCCAAGTGGAGAAAAGGAGAAAACCCTATTGGAAAAAAATCCTCTCCAAAAGAAAAAAAACAAAAAAAAACAAACATGATGTATGGAGGACTGAATGATACCCCCAAGGACTACATCCACCATGTATACAATCAATGACCCCCCATAAGAGGGAAAAATAGAGACAAGATATCACCCCCATAATGAAGAAGCTCCAATGCCAATGAAGAATGCCTAAAAACAAAAAATGATCAAATGTATAAAAGCAACACATCTTCCCTTGGGAAGAAAGAAATCCATAGGTTGATGAAGAAGCCACTCCATGTCCAACTGAAAGGATAAAGGATGAAGTATCAACATGTATACCTTTGAAAATTGAGTAGGAATCTCCAAGCTTGAATAAGTCACAACATAATCATGGTCAAACTTAACCAAGAAACATGAAAAATCAAGTGAATGGGGAGACTCATGAATATCAATCTCCAAAGAAAAAGTAGATGGGGTAATGGTTGTACTAAAAATATCATCAAAGTGGAGAGAAACCCCCTCAAGTATTTCCTCCAAATCTGTGATATGAGACTCCACAAACAAGTTAGAAATACCTCTTATGTATTCATCCCATAAAGCAAGATTTGATAAACTATGATCATCTTGTTGAATTTGTAAGCACTGATGGCTGAAAAAGTAGGAGGTGGAGGAGTAGGAATCTCAACACTATCTCTAGAATACCAAGGTTTAGATGACCAAACTTCTCCTCATAAACATGGTCCACACTCAATGAAGGAATGTGTGATGCAATCAAAAGAACATTATCATCTTTTGAAGAAAAATGTGAAAAGTAAAACAAATTAGATGAAAGATCAACCACCCCGATAGCAACAATATCCCTAGTCTCCAAGTCCCTTACATGTACACTCTATTAGGAGTGAACTCAACTGTTTTACCTTGATGCCCATGAGTAATTTGATAAATAGAAAGAAGATTTGATGTTAAGGAAGGAACAAAAAGTACTTACATACTTAAAATTCCCTTCCACCATGTCACTAGAACCCTTCCCACTTACCATGTGTAATTTAATGGTGAAACCCCAACACCCCTAGGAATAGTTTTTAGACCAAAATTTGAGAGAAAATGGAAAGAAAAATTTCTTCAACAATGCAATATTGAATATTGGTTGAATATGAAAATATAAATAAGATACCTTTCTTATAAAGACAACATAGAGTGATAGGATTAGAAAATATTATGACAAGTGTCTTAATCCTATAACATGAGAAAATTAACAAACTAACTACCTAGTAATCAAGCACTACAAGCTAGATAAGATAAGTTCTAAAAAATCCAACTAAGACCTATAGAAAGAATATTATATCCTAAGTAAACATAACATGTGAATATGTCCCCTAATTACCTAGTGAGAAAATTAGTTGGGTACAAGACATTTAATCACACCAAAAACAAGGAATCCTCCCTTGAAGAGAGCCCTTCAATTTGAATCACCTAATTCTTCTCATGCTATTGGTGCTACTTCTTCCCCCGCATGCCTAGAGAATACATTGTCTAGAAAAATGAAAATGGTGCTTTTCAGTCTACCAGATGATAATATTATTGGGAAACTATTGCAAAGATCTCCTGATGAAAAGAAATTAAAAAATACTTTGAGGTTGATAGAAGATAGTATCTCAGGGCACTTATTCATATAGATTGCACGCCCATCCACACAAAAGGATCCTAGTCAGCCTATTGTATCTAACTATAGCATAAAAAAAGTGGATTTGGGTCCTCCTAGTAGGGATGGAGATATTCATAACTTTCAGGTGACTACTACTAAGTTAGAGGAAAGAACAAAAAAAAAATTAAGATAAAGATGAACTAAAGAAGGTAGTAGAGTTTCATTTGACTTGTCTAAAGTCATTAATCTTCCCTTCTCCCTAACCTCTGAGTTAGGTAAGCACTTCCTTCGATTTGAACACTACAATTGGGAAAGAAATGGTGAGTAAAGTACAAAAGGATAACTACTATAGTATAATTTCTCAAGAGTGGGTAAGTGATATAAAATTCAAAAGCCCCCTCTTAATTAAATAATAAAGAAGCTTTATGATTACCTAATTTTGGTAAGAAATGCCATTAAGAGCAGAGTAGAAAATTGTAAATAAGACGAGGCTATCTACTTACAGGCTGACAAATAGCTTGGGGAAATATTGGATATAATTTTGGAGGAAGCTACAGTAAAGAAGATCATTTCATCCACAAAAGACCCAAGAATTATAATGTGGAAGAAAAGTATTGAATGGAAACATTCCTTCTTAAAGAAGAATATCCAAGAGTAGAATAAACTAGATTGAAAGGATGCAATCACATTAACTCTAACCTCACCAAAAAGTTCTTAGACTTTGGATGTTAGCTTGTGAAAGGTGATAATGATGGTGTAGCTATGTTGTATGAATTAAAGGAGAGATTCCTTCAGGTTGTTGATATGTTATTTCATGAGCATAATTTTAATAAGGAAACCATGAAGAAGTTGGCTAAAATTTACTTTACATTCTCTTTATATGAGACTTTTCTAGCCAACTTGACCACTAAAATTGACACTATTCATAGCAACAATGCCCTCTGGAAGCTGAGAGCCAATAATATTACAATTCCCCAACATATTGAGATTCCACCTATCACATAGGTACTCAAGGACTACAAAGAATGTGTGGCATCTAATCAGTAGGACCCAATGATAGATGAAGCACTAGTGGGGTTGGCTAATCAGCCACCTTAATAGTAGCAACATTTTATTTGATTATTTTTTTAAAAAAATTATTGTAAAAAACTTTATTTTTGTTGTTCTTTTAAAGAATCATTTTTTTAAGATTCGGTGATGGTTATACTTTATAATGTTTCAAATATGTAAGTGAAAAATATTTTGGAGTTCCAAATTTTTTGATCCCTATTACATAAAGATGTAATATTGAGAATCAATCAAAAGAAGGATCAATAAAATTTTTATTTATTCCATAAATATTTTTTTTCTATGAGCACAATTGAAAATTGAATTGATTAATTTTTATTTATTTCCAACTCTGTGAGCTTGGGTTAGTGCCTAAATATTTCCTCTCTTTGTATATGTGATATTCAATCATATAATGTTCATTTATTTATGGAGTGTAATGTCCAATTTTGTTTTGTAAACGAATCGAGCACTTGCATGTTAAAGTTCATGAGTTAAATTTTCAGAAAGACTTACAATAGTCAATATAACATCATGATCTTTCAATTATCAATTTGAACCCAACATGTAAATCCAAATCTCTAAACTACTAAGCTCAAATAAATAATTGCAAGAAAACACAAAGAGAAAGATTACAACCGAGGTGATAACGGAGTTCACCAAAATCGGCTACATCTCTAGATTTTCCAGAAAGATGAATCAATATATTACCTTCAAGACTTGGAATCTTCACAAGTTACAAAAAGGAATCATCTTTTTCCTTACAATAGGCCGCTAGAAAGTAACTCCACCTCTGACTATAGTTCCAACATTGGAAAGATGTTCTTACAAAAGAACAAAAGAAGCTTCACAAAGCTTTTAGAAGAGAGGCTACTACAACCTATGCTAATTCTTCACCAAGTTACAAAAAACATCCTCTTGAGATTACTTGGTTTCAAGAAGAATTGGTTGTTTCAATACAACCCCTTACACCTCTTTAAATACCATTACATTTTCCATATAGGGGGTAAAACCATAATATTTTACAAAAT
>VDFB02103146.1:0-29850 GCA_007258455.2 Sequoia sempervirens
GCCCCTTGTTATTTTCATGGCCTTTTAGGTCTTGTTTCATGGTGTTTGATCTATTCTTCTCTAATTTTATGTTGTAACGTGGCTTGAACATGCATATTTAGTACTAAAATTCAAAGAATAATGTCTTGTGAAGGTGTTGTTAAGTGTTGTAAAACATTTCTACACTCTTCTAGACTCTATTCATTACAATTCACCTAAAAATCACCTTTTAATCACTAATCAAGTCCTATTTTGAAGTGTTGTAAAGTCTTGTAACAAGATTTCACACTTTTATAGGCTTTTCTTCACTATTTATCCCTTTCTCATGCTTTATTTGGTCCCTTTATGCCCTCATATGCTTAATTAAGTGTATTTTTTAATGTTAACCCGACAAACAACATTAAATGCAAGATAATTCCTGACACCCATTTTTAGGTCCTAGGTGGGACCCATTCACCATGGGTGGTGAATGATTCCCCCTTGGCCCCAAACTCAAAATTTTTAAAATTTCCTTTCGGTTTTTTATTCAAAAACACTTGATGTCATCCTATGATGAGGTATGAATAGGTAACTAAGGCACATGATTGTATAAATAAGTGATTTTCACCTCATTTTACATCCTCCAACATTCAAAAATCATATTCAAACAATCTAAAGCATTCAAGCATCTTAAAACATCTCATCAAGCATAAATCAAACATCTTGGAACAACCATTGACATATCTTCAATTTTTTTCAACAAGGGTTTGGTGAGTATTTACATTTGCATGTTGTGTATTCATTATTCTCTTTCCATTTCATTTCTATTTCTATTTCTATTTCTATTTCTATTTCAAGGGTTTGATTACAAAAGTGGGGTTTGACCAAGGAAAACCCCTATATATTAACCCTCAACACTCTTTCCCCTTTGCCTGTATTTGTGTATGCAGATTTATCAAATGGAAAGGTGAGAAAATTTTGCAGATTCAGATCAAGGGAATCTTCAGAAACAAAATTGCAAATCATAAGCCACATAATCTTGTCCCAAATTCTCCATTTTCCAAAAGAGGACTCATTCACCATTGATGATGAATCAGTCCCATTTCTAGGATTGAATAATGATTTTTGTAGATTTGGATACCCAATTCCCCAAAACTAGTTTTGACACTTTATGGCAAAAACATGACTCATTTGCCCAGAATGGTGAATCGATCCCAGTGAGCATTTATAGTTTCTTTTTCAAGTGTTCAAACCATCATTCCACCCTCTTCCAACTTTTAGGTACATATCTCTGATTGGGTTACTTTCTATTACAGTTTGTTTACATTTCTAGTAAAATAGTTTAAATACACATTGTGTTTTCCAACACTTTTACGTTAGATTAGAATTACATTCCTTAATCTGCATTTTCATTAGGTTTTTAGCATTTAAATATGTCCACACACACACTGCACACCCCTTTTCCAATTTCTTCTAATGAGAACATAAGCATTTTTGGTGGACACCTTTCTCCTAGGTGAAAAACCCTAGGAGTGATAGCAAGCAAGTAGGTGCCAAAAATATATGTTTCAGGTACTACTCACATTCCTATTTCATGCTTAAAAAGATGTGAACTATGCTAAGCACCTTTGCACATGTGGTAAGGCTCCATAGGAAAGAAAAGTGTGTTATGCTAGGTGGCCTTGAATTAGGGTTTTGAGCTTCACAAGGTTGGAAAGCTTTGTTATGCCAAAAACTTATGAACATTTATGCTAGTAAATTTTTTTGTTCAAAGGGATTTCACTTCATTTTTGTAAGGTCTTCTTCTTAGGGATCATTGTGCCTAAGTCTCCAAGAGAGGACAAGTCAAGAGTAACATATTGCAACTTAGGGGATGCCTCACGTCGCATCAAGCCACTAAGAGAAAGTCATATGCTAAGAAATATCACACTCTTGGAAGACATAAAACCCAATGAAACCACCAAGAAAAGGATGCATCACAAGAAAAATGAAAATTACACCATGAAACATGCAAAATATCGACAAATATCATCAACGTATTCCCCCACTTTAAAGTAGTTGCTAACACCATTGCTATGAGAAATCACTTTAAAGTAGCCAATCTTTACTCCTAATATATGAGAGATTTCCTCTGAAAACCTTATGCCAAGTCATTTGTTTTTGAAATAAAGCTACATGATGAAAAAGGAAGGAGGGGTTGCCCCCAAAAATACATAAGGGATCTATGGATTTAGGGTCAGTATATCTTTGCTACAATATTGTTATAGAGCTTGGAAACACCATAATTCCCAAAATACTCACAAAATTGGAAGAATGACACATAAAGAGTGAAAAAAAACAATTTAAATCCTTTCAGGTCAACATGGAAGAGACATAAATGTTTCAATGCCTTGCATCATCCTCAAAAGGAAAACACAAGACAAAAAGTCTTGATGCCTTGCGTCATCCCCAAAAGGAAAACACAAGACAAAATGAAAAGATAAATGCTTATGACATATAGAAGAATGTAGATACATATAGAGGAATGCACAAAGAGAGAGAGAGATACATCAAATGAAACAACACAGGGGATCACATTACACACATGCAATCACACAAAGAAACATGAAAAAGAAAACAATGCAAACACGTGGTAAGGCACATGCGAGTCAACCTATAGCATGTCGTTCACATCCCAATCTTGATCGGTATATCGGGAAGGTAGAAAACTAGCCAAAGGGACCATAACAAGTGACAAAATAGGTGAAGGCTAACTAACCCCTTGCCCCCACTAAGCGTGGGACAAGGATGAGCTGAAATTGGTGATGAGAATGAACTCGCGATAAAGAGAATGATTTGCAATGAATGTATAACATGTAATAGTGAGAATGCTAGGATCCTACAACTATTACATGGAAAGGAGAAAAAGGACATGATTTAATGGATTATTTCTATGATATCAAGTTGTTTAAAGACTCTCCTTAAAGCATGACATTCATTAGTACTATGTCTAATGCTTCTATGATATTGACAATGAGACTTGTTTGTATTCTTAGGATTTGTATTTGGATTTTCTGTAATGGGTGGTAATGCTATAAGTCCTTTTTGTAGAAGTGTGTGTAAGATTCTTTCAATTTCAAACATGGGATATGGAAATTTTAGTGTCTTGATTTTGTAAGGCTATTGTTGTTTGCTAGATTCACCAACTTGTTGAGGAGGAGAACCTAAGATGATCATTTCATCCTTGTAAGGCATTGGATGTTCTTTAGGAAGAAGGACACTTATGTCGGGAGGAGGATCTTGATATCTTATTCCTTTTGTTTGTTCAATAGGGAATTTCTTAAAAATTTTATGAATTTCATTCTCATTGGTTATGTCACATCCTTGGTTGGTTAAAATCTTAAATCCTTGGTCATAAGTCTCTTCAAGGTTGGTGGGAGTGTTGGTCACTTTGTTAACATAAGATGGATGATTATGCACTTGCTTAGAGGAGCTAGGTTCACTCATTGTTGGATAAAAGGATAAAAGTTGTGTTGGTTGTTTTATGGAAGGATAAAATGATGTATTGTTCTCAAGATTGTTAAGGAAATCATTTATAAATTCATGCATGCTAGCATCATTTTCTCTAATGATGTCAACTTCACGAGGACACTCATTGGGAGTTGGGTGATCATGATTAGGTTCAATTGCATTAGGATCATTTCCAAAAACACAACTTGAAACATCAACCAAGGAGAACAAGGACTTCCACACATTGCTAAAACACTTATCCATTTTAAGATTTTCAAACTTCAACAAGGTAATTTTTTGATAACACTATGTAAGAAGCTGAAATGAAATCTTGTAAATTTAATTTTTAAATGACACAATGCACTAGATGTACCAAATTAAGCTAAATATAATGAATTTGATGAAATAGAAACTCAACAAATTGAAACAAAAAATTGATAACAAAAAAAATAAAAACAAAACAACAGATTTTAATTTCCAAAAATGTAGATCAAGACCTGATCAAGGACTCATTCGCCCTATGGCGAATGGGTCCTATATTAGGGTTTTGAAATTTATTTTTATAAATTTTAGGGTGTTCTCTAATGGTTTTCAGATTCAATTTGTAATAGTAAGTTTCAGTTTCAATTTTCTATAAATGCAATGTGAAATGCAAGTGTAAATTATGATGAAATGATGACCTAAAAGACCTAGTTGATATCCACTTTTGTTTCAATTTTCAAATGCAAGTTAATTTGATGTATATGATATGCAAGATGACTTTTTTTTTGAATTTTTCAGATTTAAAGAATCCAAATAATGCAATCCTAAAACCCTTAGTGAAATGCAAATTTGAATACAAACTAGACACCCTAAATGAGATCTAATTCAATTTAAATGAATGAAAATAAATGAAAGATCTAAATTTAGGATGAAAAGGACTCCTAAAATCAGAAAATTACAATGTTCAAAAAGTCAGGTTCACCATAACAAAATGAAGGAAAAAAAGGTTCACCAAAATTAAACAAAATGATGAACCAATTTTCACTCTATTTCATTCAATATGTAAGCAATAATGTGCAAATGAGTAAAAAAAATCAAACCTAACTAATATAGAAATTAAAAGACAAGTTTTAAGAGGGTAAAATACTATGTACCTATTGCAAAAAGCACTTTTTTGGGCCTCACCGAGGACTCATTCCCCTAGTGGCGAATGGATCCTGGCTAGGGTTATGGATAAATGCTTTTTTGGCTTATGTTCTTCAATGTTTGCACTCCCAAATCCTAGTCAGAGACTATCGAAAACCAAGAAACAAATTTTGTAGTTTAGTTTCCATGATCTTACAAGAAAGGTGACAACTTTGACAACTTTGCAACTTTGAAAACTTTTGTTTTTCAATTGATTTTCACTCTAAAACCTACAATCACACATCAAAGGAGAAGAAAAATGTTGTTTTATTAGGGAATAAGGGTTTTCCTTGGTCAAGCCCTGTTTTGGTAATTAAACCTTGAAATGAAACATTGCATTAAGGAGTGATGAATGAATAAAATGTAATGTCACAACTCACCAAACCTTGTTGAAACCTTGGATTGAAAATCTAAAACTTAGCATGAAATGGCATTAATGATTGTAGATCTTGATCATGAACTTGACATAAGATAATGGCTTTGAACACTTGAACTTGATTACCAATGTTACATCATCACATTATCTCAACAACATGCATGACTTTGACATGATGATTGATATCTTGATTGTTGCAATATTCTTTCAATAGTTTTCCATTGAATGCCTTAAAAATACTCTTGAATGCTCTATAATGCTCTTGTGAAAGTACTCTTGATTGCTTATGAAAATATAGTTTTGAAACATAGTGAAATAACCTTATATTTATACTTATCTTACTCTTAATTCCAAAATTTCAAATAATAAAAGATGAAATAATATCTAGGATTTGAAATCATTAAAATGCCATAAAAAACATATTCCAAGGGGGGGTCCTAGAGTTAAGTGAGGACCCATTCGCAATGTGGTGAATGGGTCCTAGCGCACTTAACTAGGACACACTTTGAGGGATGTTAAATATTATGTAAAATTAGGGTCCTAGGACTTAGTGAAGACCCATTCGCCATCACACACCTTGTAAAATTAAAACTATTGTGTTATATCATTTATGAATGCCATGTTTTATCTCTTGGAATCTATAATTAATTAGGCTTGGATTTAAATTAAAGGGGCCAATTAACCTCAATTAATTAATAAAGCTCTATATTAGTGTAAAAGTGTAAATATACACTTTACAACACCCTAAATAAGGCACCATTAAGTCCATTTTATTAAGAAGCATCCTAAACTTAATGCGAATGTGTGAAACAAGTTACAAAACTAAATCAAGGCATAATTAAGCTCATTTTAATATTAATTATTAGCAAATTAAGTGTGAAAAAGGGATACTTTTTTTGACACTACACATTTTTTAATTTTTTTAATAGATATATAGTTTTTAGTTTTTCAGCTTGTGTGTTTATTTTAATATATTTTTTCAAAATTTAATTTAAAGGTTTTAAATATGTGGAAATATGCAACTCATTGACTCAATGGTGCAAATGTGAATGTGTTAAATTAAAAATGAATGTGTTAATAATTAGGATGGATATCTTGATTATAGATATTTATAATACATGAACCTCAAAAATTATTAAAAATACTATATTTATTTTAAAAAATATTTTATTTTACTTGAAACTTTTTAAATACTATTTGGTAAAAAATTAATTAGTTGAGAGTTATTTTATCTACTTTTAGAGTTCTTTTTATTTATTTTATTTATACTTACAAAGTATCATTTTTTTTTTAAATGTCTCTCAAGACATACAAATACATATTTCTCTTGCTACCAATGGAAGTTATGCATCTAGATTTAAAACTAATTATTAAAAAGATATCATATATTTTAAAAAAATACAATTCTTTAGTAGATATATTTAATTTTTAAATAAATAAAACTTCAATAATTTTTAAGTATTGTTGGATTAAAAAGCTAGAAAAATATAATAGAAAACCTTCTATTGTTGGATTAAAAAGATAGAAAAGTATAATTCAACTAAATTTTTACTAATATTCGAGTAGTGTATAATTTTAACATTGAGAAGTATGAACAATATTAAATTATAAGAAATGAGCCTACTTCAAAAGATAACGTAGCTTATGAAGTTGGAAATCCTTATATTTTTTGGTCCCATGATGTTCATTTATTATCCAATCATCCTATCCTTCCATCCACTCTTTTACCCATCCCAATCCATCATCCCACATTCCTTCATAAGCACATCCCTTTCATCCAACTTGCTCATAACATCACTTTCCTTTGAAGTACTCCAAGATAATCCAAACTAGCAATCACTAAAGCTCATAATAATATAGATATACCAAGTGCAACACTAGTAACATGATCCACCTAAAGTATATATTCAAAATGGGATAAATTATTAGTTTATCATGGAAGAAAAAGGTTGAATCAAAACATTCAAACAATTAAAAGTTTTAAAACTCATAAATTAGAAAAATAAAATACAAAACACATTTAATGGATAAAACCATTCCTATGGTGGCTCAAGCAAGTACTATATTGAAAACCCATTTTGCAAGTGTCATGCATAATTTTTCTTCCTATTTGTATACTACATTTGGGGGGAATTTTCTTCCATTCATTCATCCCATCTATCATTTGTGATAATTTTTCATCCATGCATAGGTCACACCATCATTTCATCACTTCATTTCCTTACATCCCAACACCACCATATCTATCCTCATTTTCAATTTTGACCATGATATAGTGGTGACCAAGATTGTGAAATATGTTTTTGACAATTCTTCAATATGTCCAAGTATAAAATTTTAAATAAGTAGGATATAATTGAGTGGGAAATACCATTCCCATGTAACATAGTTCTAAGATACTGCACATCTCCATCTAATATCCCATCCCCATTACTCTCCATAAAACATCCTTCTATCCAACCAAAATTAAACATTTATGAATCCTAAGTGTACTATACAACAACTTCAATCTCCACCCATGATAAAAAAAACCCTAATTTTTTCATTTTCAAAACAAATTATTAACAACATAAAAAAATCTTACCAATTCTAGCCAAGAAAACTAATAGATATCCACAAAAACATTTGTAATTGTCATCTTTAATGTTGCTAAAACCCAAATCTTTTTTAAATCAATCAATCACCAACATTTAATAAATACCATTCTCAATCCTCATTTTGTTATTGAGAGATGTCTTCCCACATCAACAATGTTATCATCATCATCAAATCAATCATTAGCTTTTAATTTGATGAAAGGAAAATTCTTATTTTTCTTCTTATTTTTCTTCATTTATGCATATTTTCTTTTTTATTTATGTATGTATTTTTATATGTTGACATTGTGAATTATTCTTTGAGAGACCCATGACCAATATCATAATGGTCTTTTAATACTTACATAGAAACAAAGAAAAAAAATCTATAAAGACAACTAAGAACATTAACTAAAAAGAAGCACATACATTCAGTTCATTATGTCATAGTAATTTTTACATCTTCAATAATAAATAATGAATATAAAGTAACATATTTTAAATGGCATGTTTAAAGTAATGTTTTCCAATCTCAAATAAAAAGAACAAAAAGCCATGAAGTGAAAATCAATGCTAAAACAAAATTGTTATGAAAGTTTTTAAAAACTATTTTTTTACATGTGTCACATAATCTCGTAGTGAACTCTAGAGTAAAATTCCTCCATTTTACTTTCATATAATATTCGAACTTCAGTGTACATTAAGATGTGCAGCAGAAACTGAAGTAAAAATTAAATAAATTAGTCTCCTAAAGACTAGGCATTGTTTATTCCCTTTCCGAAAAGGTAGTCCCCTGCATTTAATTAGCGATGAGTAAAAACAGAAGAAACATTGAAACGTCACATCGAAACGCTCAATTGAAATGTCACATTGAATGCTAATCAAGCGTTATAAAAACATGGGTTGGGGTGAGGAGGGAAAAACTCAGAAGTAGCAAAAATGGAGATGGAAATTGGAGTTTGGCAAAACCTCCCCGATGAAATTGCGTTGAATATCATAGCAAGGCTGCTCCCAAGAAGAAGTCTTGTGAGATTGAGGACTGTGTGGAAAGCATGGAATGAGATGCTGTCCTCCTATGCTGCCATGCACAGAATATATCCAAACATACATCTTTCTCACACCTCTGCGTTTCTATTTCAATTCAATGAGATTGAGTTAGGTAAGAGACATCCATTGTGGGATCTAGGTAAGAGTCATTCATGGGTGATAGAAGGAAATGGAGATTTTTACAAACTTGGAGAACATTCTTATAGAATAGAAATAGCAAGCAACACCATGTTCTGTGTGTATGATAATCCTTACTATTATATTTGCGACGAAAAGAACAGGTCTTTGAAACGCCTCCCTTACAATCGAAACGCCATTCGTCCTGGCCGTACGCCTTACCCACGTCTTGTAAAAGCATTTAATACTTCCGCCGACAAATTCATTATGCTAGCGGGCTATTCAGTGCATTACATTGATGTCTGGGATTCATCAACCGGCCTCTGGACGCTTACACGTTTTGAAGGCTTGAATGGCAGTGAGACTTTAGGGCGGGGAGTTTACTACAGAGGAAGATTTTACTGGTTGGATGATGAATCATGTAATGGAGGGGTTGTAGAATATAACTTTTCCGATAGTCACTCGACAAAGATTCCACCCCCACATGATGCAATTTACAGAGATAATACATTTCAAAATTCTATGGGACGTGAATATAGGACCGTTGCTAGAGTGTATTGGGGTTTAGCCGGGAGTGATGTCGGTGAATTGATTTTGGTTGACAGGGAGTGCGGGTTTATGTGGAAATTAGAAAACATTAACTCCAAGAGGTGGTGTAGAGTGGATGTAAGTTTGCCCAAAGAAATTAAGCTTATTTCAGTTAACAACAGCGGATGGACTGTGGTGGTTAGTGGAGAAGGAATCAACGTATATGATGGAAGCAGAAGACTTGTGAGAAAATTTGCACTGGATGAAATTGATCCGCAACTTGCGATGCAAATAAAGACACTGAAACATCGTACATTTTTTGAGCTTTCCATACACCCACCCTTATTGCCTTTGGAGTGTACCTACTTATGGTGGCCTGATAACACAAATTTCTGACCTAATTTATTTATTTTTTACTTCAGTTTCTGCTTCACATCTTCATCTACTGTAAGGTTCGAATATTATGGGAAAGTAAGATGGGGGAATTTTACTATGGAGTTCACTTTGAGATTGAGCAAAACTTTTGTACGAGTTTTCTTCGAAAAAATTAACAAATTACAAGTTTTTATTAAAATGTCTTAAGAAACTTTTATAACTAATTTGTTTTAGTATTGACTATTTTTTTTTTTGTCTAATTGGAAAATGATTTAAAATATAATGTTATTTATATTGATTCTTTATTATTGAGGATGTAAAAATTACTACTGACATAATGAACTTAAAGTATGTGCTTCTTTTCAATTAATATTCTTTATAGGTATTTTTTCTTGGGTTCTATTTAAGTTTGGAAGACCATTATGATACTGGTCATGAGGTGTCTCAAGGAATAATTCACAAAAGCAATGCATAAATCAAAAATGCATAAGTAAAAAAGAAAACATGCATAAATGAAGAAAAAAGAGAAAAATAGAAAATTTCCCCTCATCAAATTAAAAGCTAATGATTGATTTGATGATAGTGATAACCTTGTTGATGTGGAAATACCATCTCTCGAGAACAACATGAGGATTGAGAATGCTATATTAAATGATAATCATTGATTGATTTAAACAAGGTTTGGATTTAGCAACATTAAGGATGAAAATTACGAATACTTTTGTGGATGTGTGTTAGTTTGCTTGGTTAGAATTGGTAAGTTTTTTCTATATTGTTATTAGTTTATTTTGATAAACAAAAGATTAGTTTGTGGAGTGGTTGCATATCTTATATTTTTTATATTAGCTAGGGGATCACAATCTAGAAGGCTTGAGTATTTAGAATTTGGGGTTTTTGATCATGGGTGGAGATTGACATTGTTGTATGGTATACTTAGGATTCATCAATGTTTAATCTTGGTTTGACAGAAGGATGCATTATGGAGAGTGACAGGGATGGTCCATATTAGATGGAAATGGGAGGTTATGTAGGATGTAGTATCCAAGAACTATGTTACATACTAATGGTATTTCCCACTCAATTATGTTTTTTATTTAAAATGATATACTTGGACATATTGAAGAATTATCAAAGAATATTTCAAGATCTCGTCGACAACTTTATCATGGTCAAAATTAAAAATGAGGATAGGTATGGTGGTGTTGGGATGTATGGAATCAAGGGATGGCATGATGGCATGATAAAGCTCATAATAATATAGATACCAAGTGCAACACTAGTAGCATGATCCACCTAACGTAGCTATTCAAAATGGGATATTATTAGTTTACCCCAGAAGAAAAAGTGAGAGGCATCTTTCTAAATTAACTTGAGATTGGTTTCCAAGGTGAAATTAACAACTTTAACCTCTTGAAGGAGGACTACATCCTTTTCCTTTTTAAATTTTAGGCATCTTTGAATTATTATGTATTTTATGTTTGGGGATTTAGTTCCCCTTATCTTCTAGCTTAAATAATTAAATTTCATCAATTTCCATATTCATTGTTTCATACCTAATATTCCTAAATCTTTCAAAGTATTTAGGAAATATTTCATCCATACCTTTTCTCTTATGGTATGGACCTCTTACTTTTATATTCTGTATTTTTTTTTCAATTTATTTTTAATCCATTCTACACCCACTTCTAGGTTTGTGCCTTCCTTAGGATTACTAGGTTCATCATGTTGAGGAGAAGAACCATTTTTTGGGTTCCCCCCTATTGGGAAAATGTGTCTCAACCTTGCAATTATAAATGTTATTGTTGATAGGATATATATGAATATATATATTTCTTAGTTACACTGATAGGTGTAATATACAATGGTAGAAAGGGGAGGAGTAGGATGCCTTTAACAAATTTTTTGTTAAATTTTTCAGGAAACTTCTAAAATGACTAACATATATTAAATAAATGATACATTGTAAATCTAGACTGTTAATTATTAGGTTTTAGATTTAATCGTGGATATTTTGTTGGCTTGTCTTGCCCTAGATGGTAACCCTATTTTACAAGGGCGTTGTACTATGATTATAGATGGTGATGTATTTTGAGAGTTTGTTAGCAGTCGTGTTGCCTTTGAATCTTTGGTGATGATACTCCTATGAGAAGCTTGCTCCACAAGTATATTATAATCTTTGTGATTTTTGAATAATATATTGGGCAGCTTTTGGATTCTCCTAAAATGTTTTTCCCCATATAAATTACTATGTCGTGGTATGCATAATATTTATGTTTTTTTTTTTTCTGTTTACGTTTATGTAACTATTAAAGGTTTGAAATTTTTTGCATTATTCTCCTCTCAAGATTAGTGTAGGAAGTTGTTTTGCTACCTTAGCTTCCCTACAAGTGGTATCAGAGCATGATCACCTTTGGTTTCAATTGTGGGTTGTTGGGTTTTTTAAACTAATCCAGATTTTAGTGGGAGCTTATGCAAAAGATGCTTTGTTATCTTGTTGCAAGAATTTTTAGATGGCAAGTTCATTAAGGAGAATAGAGGTGGATAAATTTTCTAGAAATAATTTTAAAATGTGGAAGCTAAAGATGGAGGATTTGTTGATAGATCGAGATCTGTGGGATGCCGTTGATGAGAATGTTTCAAGGCCTACAGATCCTAGTTAAGCTGCTCAATATGATATTATGGATTGTAAAGCCAAGGGTCTAATCGGGTTGTGCTTGGTAGACTCTATTTTAATTAATGTCCATGAGGAGACCTCTACACAAAAACTATGGAAGAAGCTTGGTGAGATGTATCAAGCCAAATCTTTAGTGAACAAGATTTTCTTGAGGAAGAATTTGCATTCCATGAGAATGAAAGAGGGTGGATGAATTACAAACCACCTAGAAGCATTCAATATGCTGGTGGCTCAATTGGCATTAGTTGGTGTCAAAATGGATGAGGAGGAGAAATGTCATATCTTTCTTTATTCTTTGCCTGATTCATGGGATTCTCTTGTTATGGCTATATTGGGAGTACTTCTATAATTTTTAAGACTAAAGATGTGGTGGGTTTTTTTCTTTCTGAAGAGAGGAGGAGGAAGGTATGCATCACTACCAAGAAGGCCCTAAATGTTCATGGAATACCTAAGGAAAAAAGTAAGAAAAATAAGAATCATGAAAAATCCAAGTCCAAGAGGAGATCTAAATCTCCTAGAAAGTCCAAAGTTATTTGCTAAAACTACAGTAAACCTGAACATGTTCATAAGGAATGCAAAAAGTAAAGAAGAAGAAAAAGAAGAAATTTGATTCTGATTATGAGTTTGAGAAGGAAGATGGAAACATATTCATTATAGCTTTGGAAACTTGTGCACGTAATGATGCATGGTTAATTGACTCAGGTGCATGTTTCAATATGAACATTAATAGAGATTGGCTTTATAAATATGAAGAATTTGAAGGAGGTAAGGTGTACTTGGGTGATGATTCTTATTTAGAAATTGTTTGTTGTAGTAAAGTTAAAATCACGTTTCTTGATGGTAGAATAAAAAGGATTAATGGTGTGTTGCGTATCCCTAGGTTAGCATGAAATTTGTTATCTATAAGTAAACTAAGAGATGCAGGTGTGTATGTAGTATTTTTGATGCAGAATGCAAGATGGTCAGAGGAGCTATGGAGATTGCTAGAGGTGTTAGATATGGCACATTGTAAAAGCTTGATGCATGCACTATTGAGTGCAATAGTTCTTATGTTAAAAGAAAGTCTATGGAAGAAGTGAGGGTTTCACCTTCAACAGATGGTCATGCATGGATTTTTGGTACCCAAGGGTACTCTTTCTTCTAAATCAAAGTTACCTATACAAAAAACTATGTTATTGTACTAGAGACATGGCCAATTGGAGAAAAGGGTCTAAGGGCCTTGAAAAATAAAAACCTTGTTGAAGGTTTGTCTAATTGTAATCTTGAATTCAAATTTTATGAGCATTGCATTTATGGATAAATCATTGATTTTTGGATCTCTAAGACCTCTCTAACTATTCTAGGGTTTTTCACCTAAAAGGAGAGAGTTAGGGCCAAAAATGCTAACTAGTCCATTCAAATGATCTTATGTGCAATGTTGTCTAATCTAGACGAAGTACACTAAATGCAATTAAGTGATCTAAATGACTGATTATGAATGCAAAAGTAAGATTTATGCTATGTTTGAAAACATAGTATGATATGCAAACAATAAAGTAAATGATGAAATAATGCAAAACAAAATGAAATAGGGTAAATCAGAGTGCACCTGAGCAATGTTTGATGATCTTGGAATGTTGGGAATGTTGTTTGAAGTCACTAAATTTCATAGTGGGACTCATTCACCTAGGGTGGCGAATTAGTCCTCCTCCTAATGAAAAACTGTCAAGAACAGGTTTTTGTCTGTCGGGATTTGAAATCTGACAAAATTCAGATTTCTAGTCCTAAGGTGGAACTCATTCGCCACTAGTGGAAAATCAGTCCTCTCCCAAAATTTTAAAAAATTAGGAGACAACTCTGCAACACCAGATCTAGAAATCATTGATTGTCAGGTTGCCGAAGTCAATTTCACAGGAAACAAACATAAAACCTTCTCCAAGCTTGAAATAGACTTGAGTTGACTTGTAAACCAATCTTCAACACCTAAAAGCTTGTTAAATCTGCACACAAAAGGTTGCAAACACACATGCTATATGGGAAAAATGGTTGAGGATTAGCAAATAGGGGTTTGCCTTGGTCAAACCCCACTTTTGGTAGTCAAACCCTTAATGAAATAATGAAATGCAAGAGAATAATAAACTAACAACATGCAATTGCTATCAACTTACCAAACCCTTGATGATGCAAGTCTGAAGTAATGTCAATGGATGCTTCAAAGTGCTTGAATTGATGTTACAAGATACTTGAATGCTTTAGAGTGATGTATGATTGAATGCTTGAATAAATAGATGTAAAATGAGGTGAAAATCACTTATTTATACATTCTTGTGCCTTAGTTACCCATTCATACCTCATCACAGGTTGACATCAAGTGTTTTTGAATAAAAACCTGAAAGGAAATTTAAAATATTTTGAATTTGGGGCCAAGGGGGACTCATTCACCACCCATGGCGAATGGGTCCGACCTTGGACCTAAAAATGGGTGTTGGGAATAATGTTGCATTTAATGTTGTTTACCAGGATAATATTCAAAAATACACTTAATTAAGACATATGAGGGCATAAAGGGACCAAAGAAAGCATGAGAAAGGGATAAATAGTGAAGTTGTGCCTAGAAAAGCATGAAATCTTGTTACAAGACTTTACAACACTTCAAAATAGGACTTGTTTAGTGATGAAAAGGTGATTTTTAGGTGATTATAATAAATAGAGTCTAGAAGAATGTAGAAATGTCATACAACACTTTGATTGTCGGTCCAACTAGTTGTGGATTAGATCTAGGCTGATTGTTCGAAAAAGAGAATGTATACTCACTCTAGGGCCACATAACTAGTTGTCCGCGTGGTGAGAAAGCCTAAAAAGGTAAGATACATATGCTAGTTGGTATGCACTCACAAACACAAAGGTGGCTATGGGGAAAAGTCATGCCGCTAGGTGGGATTCCTGCTTAACCATATTAAAGTTATACTTGTTGATAACTTTAACAAGGCATCACAAAGAAAAATGTCAAGAATAAAAAGAAAGTACCACAGTCATGCAAGTTGCGTTATGCAAGGTGGAAAAAAGTGAATGTCAGTGTATACATTAATACTTGCTTACACATAGGTTGACCTAAGCCTACTTAGGAATTTATTGTTGTATGACTCATTGACATAGACTAGATGTTTTCTAGATATTTTCTTGATATTTTGTCTAGCTCTTGGATATTTCTCCTTTATAAGGAGACCTTCGACTATCTAATAATAACAGATTGAGTTTATGCATTATATCTTCACTGTGCTTGTCATATATCTATGTCTCCTGGTACTTTCATGGTATCAGAGCCGAACAGAGAGTTCTTAGGCCATATAGTTTTTAATTTTCCCTCATCATTCAACGTGAAGACAACTCGTTGACTTGCATGAAGAACGCAACCCCGTACGGACTCTACCCAAGCTATGAGTTTTTGGAGAGGATTCTCTTCCAACACCAAGGCCTGCAAGTCTGAGACACTATTATGTTCTCCACAAATGTTGATTTTTCTTTGTTGAAAGGGCCGATTTCTCTTGGTGTCAGAGGAGGGGCCAATTCAAAATAGAGGAGGGGCATATTTTCTTCCTTCCAAACCGACACATCCTCTTTGCCTACCCTTCATTCTACTAGGCCAAGCGTGATTTTTTGTTATGGTTCACGATTTGTTCTTGAGGCACGACATTTTGCTCCTCTCTATTCATAAACACATCGACAGGATGGCCGTCTTTTTTGTTGAAGGTGATTTGCTATGGAAGAGGACTTAAACCTTATCATCGTTATCTTCTCATTTTCTAAGATCGATGTTTTTATTGTCCCTTGTTTAGCTACCTAAACTGACACACTCAAGAACAAAGAACAACTGATGCATCAAGTACAAAGGCACATTTTTTGCTAATTTTGTAAAGTGACGTGTTTTTTCTGCTTTATTTCATCTTGGCATCATTGTTAGGAATGATTTTGGCAAGCAAGAAGGTGATTGGATCTATTCTCATTCATACCCTCAATCTTGTCATTCTTCCTTCACAAGCTCTCAGCTTCAATCAAAGGACATAATTCGAGGTGGGACACCTCTGTTCTAGAGGTCGATTGATGCCACAGCCACCGGATCTATCCTCAACATTGTTCATGGCATGCTTTGCTTTGTTCGAGCAATGAATGGTCATTAGAGATCGATAAAGTTAGTGGCTATTTTCTTTAGAGTGGTGTGGCTAGCATCAAATCTTGTTTGCTCGTTGTGCGAATCAGAGGGTAGTGTTTGTTGAATCTTGGTGGAGGCTCAAAACTCTTTTCCATGTGAGACCTACACTGACCTCTGCACTACGTGAGCTGCCAAAGCGAACGCATCTACTAACATCTGAGTTTTAAATCTCTTTTTTTTTAGACCCCTGTCCGCTTTGATCTCACTGTTGTTCTTTGCTGCATTGGACCTATGGATACATAGAGTAGAAGGGTACCATTTACTGGTACAAAGTCGCAACCTGCACTCATCAAGTGACTCCTAAGAGCCGTGATCAGAGGTGTGAGAAGAGGCGCGGGATATTTGCTACACCATGCCTCTACATCCAACGCAACAACCCCGAGATGGCCTTGAAAAGACTTGGTAACACCTCTTCTCCTTCATTTCCTTGACTCAGTCAAAGATTCAATCTGCCATAGCACCCACTTCCAAATTTTGAATTGGTCAATTCAATTATCTTGCTTTGATTTTTTCACATAAACATAGCATGGTAGCATTAACAAAATTATCTTTAACCTTAATGTTAAAATGCTAAACATTAACCATGAGTGTTAATTTTCAAGTTTATGTTAATTGTTCACACATGTGATCATTTAAAATTTTGAGAAGGAGGGGGTAAAATTTTTGCAATCAATTTGTAAAAGGGAGATTTGTGATAAGGAGTTGAATTCAATTTGTCTTAGTTAAAAATTTGCAAAAGAAGAAGTCAATTCTCTTTGCAATGAATTTGGAAAAAGTGTTTAAAGAAGAGGGGTCTTTTTTTCTATTTTGTCATAATTGAAAAAAATGGGGGGTCATATGGGATTTTTAGCCCTAGTTTTTTCTAGTCCATGAGGGCTTAATTATTTTCTATTTTCCTCTCTCTAACTTCTTAAAATATTTGATTTTCCAAACTTTGTAAATGCAAATTTTATTGGTGTAAATTTGCAATAGAGTGAAATTATATTTTCAAACTCTATTCAATGATGGTGATTTTGCACTAAATATAAAGTGCCTTTTTTCACCATCATTCTTGTATGCAAATATATGCACCAAAATAAAGTGCCAAACAAAGGGGAAATCAAAAATATTAAAAAAGGGGGCTCATCTAATTTGGGGGGGGTTCTTAATCTGTTGATTTTCTATTGTTTTAAGGAATTAACCTATTTGTAATCATGGGATATGAAACCCACTCTTTTGTAATCAACCTAAAACTGGGAAACTATAAGTCTTGGTGTGAAGGAATCCTGAAACATCTCAAGTTCCATAATCTCATGCCATATTTGTATGGACTTATCCCTGAACTAGGTAAACAAACTCAGAAGGATAAATGGTTTAATATTAATGATCATATTCATGGATTAATCGGTTTACATATTCTAGATGACTCTTTGTATGTCATCATGGATATTGAATGTCCACATGCATTATGGATCAAAATTTGGGAAATATATGGAGACTCCAATGTTTCTCCTTCCTGCATGATCTTGCTATGATCACAACTCACATCCTGCATCATGATTCTGATACAGAGCAACCAATTGACATAGAGGAAATCATCATTCCTCCACCTCCTCCTGTTGCTTTAGTGGATTTCAGAGTCGTTTCTTTGAGAGATTCCAACACTTCTTTGCAACAAGATATTAGTCTTCCTAGCATTGCTGATTGGGATGCATATCTACCCAAAATTTCATGTCTTTTTGTAGATTCCCGCATTGCTGACATGGAAGCACACATTGAGGACATCGGTCTTCTTTTTTTATGAAAACTTCAATAAAGTTGCATTGGCCTTGTATTCTTCAGATATGATTGCTCTTCCTTCACCTACATCGACTTCTATAGTGACAATATTAGATTCTTATGGTTCCAGTTATCTCCATACATCTATGGTTCTTGTGGTCCCTGTTATAGAATCTTCTATGATACTTGATTCATTCTATAGACAGACAAAATTGGCATAATGCATTTGATTAGGTCATATTCATCCATTCAACAAATAAATCAAGTTTATTTATCAATCTCCTAAAGTCATCAGTTTAAATTAAATAAATCAACTTGATACTAACATCACCCTCCTTGATTAAATAAATCAATCCTTTATTTAATTAAGTCTGAAACCACCTTTCATCCCTTTTTGATTTAAATAAATCAAAATATTCAAGTCAAAGGGGTCAAAGCATCTAATCATCATTAAGTTAATCTAATCCTGATTAACCTAACCTAACCACCCATCACATCCTCTAGATTTTGCCACTTGCACAAATAAATCAATTTATTGATTTATTAAATCCAACATTTTCCATCAACATGGCATCTTTGAGGAATATTCCCTCAAGTTTTAATTCAAAAACAAGTGGACATGTACATCCAACAAGTCATTTATGAGCTCTTACATGGCTCTTACATGTCCCTTGCACAAGTCAAACTCAACATTTACTCTCAAATTCAAATTTGAAATCTCCCTCTCTTTGGCACATTGGCCAAAATGTGCTCATCCTCAAGCCTATCACAACTTGACAAGTGGCCTCTTTTCATTGGCTTATTTTTAGTCCCACATTGCTCCCTCTTGAGCACTCTTAGCATTTGAGAATCTAAAAATAGAGACCATCTCCATTGATCAAAGCCTCCACATCTTGATCTACAAATCCTATGCAAAGTCACTCTCTTTATTTGAGAACTGATTTTTCCCATCTTATCATCATCATTGGCATTATCAAGGGTTGGGAAAGGGCTATTTTCCACAATAGCACCAATCCACTATGGGATAGGGTTTGGTCATGTTCTTATATGTTTACTTTTAATTGTTTTTGTTCTATTTAGTTTGCATTATTTTAGCATGGCTAAATATTTCATAAAGATACTAGTTTTACTTGCTTTAAACGAACTAACAATACTAATGTGGTTCATTGTTTGAGGTTTGGAATGATATATCCTAGGGCATGCATTGTAAAGGATGATGATGGTTTGATAAGTTGATTGATAGGCCGTTGATATAAAGTTGATTGACATGTCTAAAAAATATCAAGAGTTTGATTTTGTTTTAAAGGTTTGTTGTTTGATTTTGATTTTACGATTGAAGCTTGCTTTTGTTGATTGCTATGATTGTTTTTGTTTGTTTTGCAAAAAGATGAAGGTGACGATCAATTTATTATGGATAATTGATTATCGTGGGTGAGAGCGAAACGATATGGATGGATTTTTTCAAATATTTGGATGTTTTTGACATTTTGAAATGTTTTGAGGCTATTTTTTGGTGTTTTTGAGATTTTTACAAATGTTGTGATTTTTGATTTTTCAAATGTTTTGGGGTTTTCTAAGATTTTATGAATTTTTTTTGGATTTTGTGTTTTTTGAATGTTTTTGGATTTTTTGTTTTTTGATGTTTTTGGATTTTTGCATGATTTTGATGATTTTGATATGGACATGTGTGATGATATCAGTACTCTGTTTGGGATTTTGCTGAAAACCAAGCTAAGGTTGACTGATTGAATCGATGGATTGATGATGATGATAACATTGTTGAGGGTACACAACAATGCAAGGATTTGATTGATTAGGATTGATGATGATAACATTATTGAGGATGCACAACAATGCAAGGATTGATTGATTAGGATTGATGATGATAACATTGTTGAGGATGCACAACAATGCAAGGATAGTGTTAATCAACATAATGATCAAGAAGGATATCCCAAGATTATGGATTGATTGGATTTGATCGATAAGGATTGATGAAGCTTGATTTGGAATAAAAGTTGTTTGAATGATTTGATGTGACGTTTGAAGGGTACGTTAGATGCGACTGATATTGATTATTTGGATTGATGTTCGATGAAAGATGAAGACTAATAAGGAATGCCTTCTCATCAAAATGTGCCACGGGCTAGTGATTCATATTTTGGATCACAAATGCTTGACCAATTTGATATTATGTTTGCCAATGTTCAGATCGCCACATAAGTTGGAGGATATAGATCAAGATTTATTCTCGAAGCAAGATGTAAAATTTTTCCCCCAGTGTCTAGCAATGTATGGAATGTCATAGATGGATGTTTGGATAGGTGTATGGATGGATGGATATGGATTATCTTGTGATAATATAAGGTGTTTGGATAAAGAATGCTGATTTGGATAATGCTTCATGGCTCAGATAATGTTGGGTAGGATAGGATCAATGAAAATGACCCATGTCAAGATGTTTACCATAAGCAAGCATAAAGTTTTCCCTAAACTTTCATCAAGATCAAGATAACTCAGATGATGGATGTAGATGGATGACGATGGATGGAATGCTAGATTCATTATGGATGGGATGAGATGTTTTCATCTGAACTGGAGCATGTAGATGCTTGATTCTACACATGACACTTGTTTTCCAGGTTTTCATCATGGTCTTGCCCATAGCGCCACTGTAGTGGTTTTCACTAGAGGACGATTTTTTTCTCTTTACTATTTTCAATCCTTTTTCTGATTTTTTGTGTTTTTTTTTTTTTTAGATTTTCATATTTTTTGATTTGATTTTTTTGAAATATTTTAAGCTCATGTTGAATCACAAAGTGTTGTTGATGTAGATGCCCCTGTCATAATGTGCCATTGATATCCTACTTGAAGAAGCTACTTTTCTAAGATACGTGCACTTGAATACAACTTTTGAGATTCTTGATTTGCTTTGTTGATACCAGAGTTAACTTTGTCTTTGTGTGCACATCGCAATAGAGTGCCTTATGAATCCTTATGATGAAGGGTCGTTGCCAACACATGGTCGATGTGAGAATTGGATATCATGTGTGGAGGCGTGGATGGAGTTTGTTTAGGAATAAAAGATGGATTGGTTGATAGTTTGGAACCTTTGACTCTCCAAACTTGGGAAGATGAGCAATGATGGGTGGATATGAAAGTGTGCATGGAATTAGGACCAACTACTTGATACACTTTGTACGTCGCTTGAAAAGCATGCTTTTGCTTTTGTGGACATCCTTGATGGATACTTTTCCATTGTTTATTTTGCCCCATAGTTTCTTTGATTGATGGAGTTTGATAGGGATAATCTTTCTTTGTATGTTTTGGTATCCAGGTGTATTTGATTTGTCCATTATGCTTCTCAGCTTCTTTTGCTTTGATAATGTTCTTTGTACTTTGATTCAAATATTTCCTTTGATGTTGGTCCCAATTCGTGGATGGCGTGATGGGTGGATGAAGATTTGTGACATGGCTGGTTGTAGTATTGACATCGGTTTCATCATAAGAACTCTTCGTGCTCCCTATGTTGACGTTTTCTTGAGACATTGTTGCCCCCAGTATTGTGGAAGTAGTACCTTCATGCTTTGATTCTTCCTATTTCAAGAGCTCTTGTTTAGAATGCATTATTTGATAAATGACCACTGCAGATGGTGTTATTTTGATTGGATGCTCTGCTGACTCTGAAGTATCTTGTCCTATCTGACTTGTTTCCTTGAGTGAATAATGTTGGATATCCGCATACCTGATGTCCTTAGTCTGAATTTGGGATATATTTGATCTTGATGTTGACAACTCTGTTTGGCTATAGGAATCAATAACTTGCTCTTTTAGTGTAATAATATCAAGAGTAAAGGAACCCTGTTTTGAAAGAAGATCATCTACGTTTCCATCTACAGAAAGCATCTCATGGGTAGATGGGGGAGTATGTGCTACATGGATATGATCATCTTGTATAGATAGGAGAGTGTCCATTAGATTATTGTAGTATCTTGAAGATACATATTCTTGATCTTGAATGATTTCAGAGTTTCTTTCGACATGCTTTGGATCAAGTTCTTGACATGGATTAGTTTCAAAGGATGGATTGCTTACAAAGGGTTCTTGGATGTCGTCATTAGACATGGAAAGTGGTTCAATATCCTCAAGTGTCGAGTTTAGGGTTCCTTCAGTATCTGTAACCATGAGGTTGAAGGATGTCAATATGTCCTGGAAAGGACCATTGCTAGACTTTGGTGAAGGATTTTGATCATGCTTTGGAATAAATTCTTGAGATATGTCCTCTAACTCATAAGGAAATGTAGAGACATTTTCAACATGATCATTGGTTGATGGATCATGCATTATGTTGATAGGATCAAATAATCCTAAAACTCCTTGAAATAGATCACTAAAAAGTGGCTCTTGATGTATGGTGAGTTGATCATCAGATGGGATAGAAACATCTTCAATGTGCTCCTTAATTGAGAGATTTTGAACATTGTTTTCAATAATTGTGGTGGGGAGATTGTGAATGTCTTCAACCATAGAGTCAAATGATGTTGACATTTCTTGAATTGAATCATTGTTGGGTATTGTTGGTGGATTTTGATCATGATTTAGAAGTGACTCTTGACATATGTTGATTTGATCATTGGATGAAGTAGACATAGTTTCAAGGTGTTCAGTGGTGGATTGATCTTGATCCTTGTTCTCAACAATTGTCATTTTTTGTGTTTGTGCTTGTGCTCGTTGGGTAGCTTGAGAGGCTTGGGCAGCTTGAGAGACTTGATGCACTCGTTGAGCTTGTGTTGCTTGTTGTGTTGCTAGATATTGTTGGATGGCCTTTTGGTAGGCTTGGTGAGCTTTTAGTGCAATTTCATATTGTCTTGCTGCATTTGGTTTTGGTGGTAGTGGTGGCAGATTCAGAATTGTGTTGGATGTAGTGACAAGTGGTTGAGATACACTTGGAGTGATCATGGTAGTGAGGGGTTGAGATATGATGGGTGGGATAGGGGTGGTTGGAGTGATCAAGGCGATAGGAATGGTTGGAATGACTGAGATGATAGGTCTTTGGGAGACCATATTTTGATTTGTCAAGATTAATGTCGTCATTTGATTAGATACCATCTATTGGTGTGATGTCAATGGTATATTCAAAGGATTGGATGTGATGGTTTGATTGGTATTAGGTGGATTGATTTGGATGGAGTGATTGGTGTAGGTAAAGGGGGAAGCCCTAAACTAGGGAATGATGTTGATATGGGCAATGGTGGTGGAGATGTCTCTTGGTGCAATGAATCAACTATTTTGCTAAGTGTATCAATTTGATCTCACCAAATTTGATCTTGATTTCGATCTTGACTCCCTTGATATAGTTGATTTGGTTTTTGTTCAAGAAGATTCGGGATGTGTACTTGTGGTTTTTTAATGGGATCATGAAAAAATTGATTTTGGACATTGTTTTGATTTGGGATGATGTTCAGATTTGGCATGATAGTTTGAAATTGAACATTGTTGGTGTTGGGAACCACATTGTCGTGTTTTAGGTCGCTTTGATTTTACATGGTGTTACCTTGACTTGGATTGATACATGGAGTCGTTAACATCTTGTTTGGATTTTGAACAATATTCATATGATTTGCAAACATATTTATCCCAAAGTTTTCCAGATTCATGTTTGGAAAACTTGCACTTGGTACATTCTCATTTGGCATGTAGGGATTTGGTGGGATGATGTTATTCGTTTGAAGGCTCATGCATTGATTGTTTAGTTGATAAAATTGTAGGTTTGGACTTGGATTTACCATCGGGAGATGTGTTCCAATCTTTGATATGGGCATACTCACACTTGTTGTGCCATTGAAATTTTCAGGAGGTAGTGATCCCATGTACAGTTTGTATAGATGTGATTGTTGATAATCAATTGGAATTGTAAGGCTTTGATAGCTTAGTTGACTTGGACTACTCATGATGTATGGATCAAGTTTATATTCAATGTTCCTCTTGTGTTTTGACCTTGATGTAAAAGTGACCTATCAGATTCTTAGGACCAATGACGAGATGAAGGATGAAAGGGGTGAATGACATGGGTGATGAATGTTTAGGAACTTTGGATCAATGCTACACTTAGGGTTTGATTTTGATTGGTTTGATTTGGATAATGAACTTGTAAACCCTAAGATGTTAGATGTTATCTTAGGATGAACTTGTTCCAAAGGATTGCTAATATAGCTAAAGGTACGAGAAAGGATGCATTCCCATACTCCTAACTAAACAAGGTGATTTTGACTTTGGCTTTGATGATCTACCCAAGTCTAGAATGATGCTTCCAAAGCTCTAAAGTTTTTTGGTGGGATGGATTTTGATAGATGTTTGGAATTTGGATGAAGTGTTTGATTTGATCCTAAATGAACATAAGAAGGATTTGTTTCTGAGACCAAGGTAGTGAAGAACATGCCTTTCTCTAAGAGGAATTCAAAATCAAAAGACCAATGTTTGCATGAAAACTGTATGACCAAAAGATGCCAAGCACATATGTGGGGTCCAATTGATTTAATCTTTTCTTAATGGATTCGTTTTACCACAAACACGCTCTTGATTAGATTTTGATTCTAGATGTCTAATGTCTCAACTTTCCCCTTATCCTACAAAGTGTATTATGCAGAAACCAAGGAAATTTGAGGCAAGAGTTACCTATTGTTTACTTAAGTAGACAAATCGAGATGTAATCCAATGTTTAGAAACCTCTAAGGAAATAAATCCCAAGGGAAAGCAATAACATATGGATTGAGTAAATTGTATTTGTCTCCAAAAGGGTTTGAAATTTGGATGATGATGTTAAGTGTTGGTTTTCCAATGTTTTCAATCAAAGCACTGTGTTTTCAAACTGAATCACAAGCAATATAACACCCTAGCTCAATTGGTACATTTTTTTTTGGTGGACTTGCCTTATGCCCTTCATAGTAGAAGAGATGATTTTACATGCAACCAAGGAAAAAATATAAAGGTATGTTAAGAATGAAGTCTTAACTGTTGGAGTTATCAACCCAAGATCTTCAATCTGCAACACCAAAGAACCTCCACAAGAGATAGAGAGAAGCAACAATGGAAGATGTTATTCCACCAAACAAGGATTGCAATATGATACAATATGATCAATGCAATACAATACAATGCTATGCAATACATTACCAAATATGCTAGAGATGCCTTGCTTATAAAGGAAAGGATGAGAGATAGGATAAGACAAGATCATGACAAGTGTCTTAATCCTATCACATGAGACAACTAACTCATAACTACCTAGGAAAGTGGAAATTCTAGATAAGAAAACTAATACTTATCTAGATATGACAACTAATATCCTAAGTAAACTTAACATGTGAATTAAGTCCCCTAAGTTGTAGTAAAGGAATAAACTAGGTACAAGACTTATTCACACCAACACCACCCCTTAAGTGCAACTTAGGGAGGTACAAACCAATGCAAAAGATGCAAAAGATGGGTCTCGACAACTAGGCCTGATGAGGTACCCATGTACAAAACAAAAAACTCTCATAAGAAGAGAAAAGGAGAAAAACCCAATGGGAGAAAACTCCTCTCCAAAAGAGAGAAAAAGTTGTATAGAAAACTAATGAAGGAAGGAGTGCTCCTCAAGACCCCCCAAGGACAACTTCCTTCAACTCAAGCATCGATCACAACTGAAGATAACGAGGCGATACCAAAGGTTTAGTGAAGATGTATGCAACCTATTGATCTGTAGGCAAATACTCCAAGCTGAGAACACCATCCTGGATGAGCTGCCTGATGAAGTGCATGTGGATCTCAATATGCTTAATCTGTTGATGCTCCACTGGGTTGCATGAAATATGAATGGCACTCTGATTGTCACACCAAAGAGTAGTGGGATGAGTGGAAGGGAATCCAAATTCAGTCATCAACTGACGAAGCCACAAAACCTCCTGACTAGCCAACACAACACCTCGATACTCAGCCTCTGTCGACGATAATGCAATAGCAGTCTACTTCTTGTATGACCATGCAATCATACCAGAGCCAAGGGAAAAGACAAAGCTAGAAGTAGACTTTCGATCATTGACATCACCAGCCCAATCTGAGTCAGTGAAGCCCACAATCTGAGATGCACCTGAAGTGTAGTGAATGCCAAAATGAGTAGTGCCCTGAATGTATCTCAAGATACGCTTGGCGGCCTTCCAATGACTCTCATGAGGCTCCTGTGAGAAGCGAGAGACAAGTCCAACCGTAAAGGAAATATCAGGATGACTATGTGTCAAGTACAAAAGACTACTAACCAACTGCCGATACAAGGTAGGATCAACTATAGGAGTAGTGAAACTGGAAGACAATACAACACCTGATTGGAATGGAGTAGGGGCAGGCTTGCAATCAGCCATGCCAAATCATTGAGCAAATCAAGAGCATACTTCTGCTGGAAAATGAAGATCCCCTCAGAAGTCTGATGAACTTGAAGACCAAGGAAGTAATGCAAAAGACCAAGGTCGGTCATATCAAATCGCTCCATCAATGCTCACTGTGTACTCTGAATCATGGAAGTAGAACTCCCTATGAGAATCAAATCATCCACATAGATCTCAAGTATAAGTAGATCCTCTCCATGTCTTTATGTATAAACTATGGGATTGGAACGGCAGCGAGTGTAGCTGGAAGCAAGCAAGAAACTATCCATCTTCTCATACCAAGCCTGAGGGGCTTGTTTGAGACCATACAATGAACGTCGAAGCCTGCAAACAAGTGAAGAGTCTTGCACAAAACCTGGTGGCTGCTCCATATAGATCTCCTCATGAAGATCCCCATACAAGAAAGCACTCTTCACATCCATTTGATATACTGACCATCCCTATGATGCAGCTATAGCAAGGACAAGGTGAATAGAATCCATCTTGGCAATAAGAGCAAAGGTCTCAGAATAGTCAATTCCTTCAACCTGAGAAAACCCATTTGCAACAAGACGAGCCTTGTACTTGTCAATGGAACCATCTGCTGCATACTTGGTATGATACACCCACTTGCATCGAACCAACTTTCTTCCCTTAGGAAGAGGCACAAGATCCCAAGTATGATTCTTCATCAATGAAGAATACTCATCATCCATAGCACTATCCCACTCTGGAATACCTGAAGCATCTGAAAACTTTTGAGGATCATCTGAAACTGCATGACTCAAAAGACTAATTCCAAAAGTTTGAGAACAATTGCGGCGAGTGTCTGTGGGATCACCAACAAGAGGACCAGCCTCCTCAAGAGTGACTCGAGCCCATCGTGGCCTAGTGGGTGAATGAGGAGGAGGTTCATCAAGACCATCATCAAAATCTTCCTCAAATAGCAAAGTAGCATCAACTGAAGAAGACTGAGTAGGTTGTGATGAAGAAGAAGTCGAAGGAGGATCTAGCTGGGTGAAGGTCTCAGAAAACTGAACATCACGTCAGAAATGAACCTCACGTGTGTCAAGATCAAACAATCTGTATGCCTTCACATCCTCACAATAGCCAACAAATATGTACCACTGACTCTTCTTCTCTATGGATTTATGCCGACCATTCAGAATGAATGCCCAAGCCTCACTACTAAATACTCTGAAGAAGGATACATTAGGCTTGTGATGAGACCAAGCCTCCTCAGGGGTCATATTTCGCACTGCCTTGTGGGGCATATGATTCTAAATATAGTTGGTACAATTGACAGCTTCGGCCCAAAAAGCAGGAGCCATGGACCTAGACTGAATCATACAATTGGCCATTTCCCTGAGAGTCCTGTTCTTTCTCTCTGCCACACCATTCTGTTGAGGAGTGTAAGGAACTGTGTGCTGATGAAGAATACCATGCTCACTGCAAAAATCTTGAAATGCCTGATTGACATACTCCCCCCCATTATCTGTGCGTATCTATCAAAGAGAAAAAATTGACTACTTATCCACAAATGTTTTGAAGGTTTTGAAGTTGGTGAGGACTTCACTCTTGAGCTTTAGAAAATAGACCCATGTCCAGTGGGAAAAATCATCAATGAATGTGAGCACATACTTAGCCCCTGAAAAAGAAGGAGTTGGGAATGACATGAGATCACTATGGACCAACTCAAGGGGTGTGGTTGCATGTGTAGCTTGACCCTTAGGAAAAGGATCTTGATGTTGCTTGCCAAGAACACATCCTTGACAAACACCATCTATGCAAGTGATCTTTGGAAGACCAACCACTAAGTTATGTGCGTGCATTTGTTGAAGATATCTGTAGTTCAAGTGCCCAAATCTCTCATGCCAAAGCTTGCTCATTGAATCAACATGAGCAACAAAACATGAACCTGATGACTCAAATCCATCAAATCGATACAAATGATTCTCATGATCAACTATCCCTATAGCAACAACCTTCTCATGATCCTGCAACTATCTAATAGTCACATTCTGTGGAGTAAACTCAACTGACTTCCCATATCCAGAATGAAAAATTTGATATATGGAAAGAAGATTCGCTGAAATATTAGGAACAAGAAGAACATCCTTAATGCACCCATCTAGCATCTGAACGGAGCCTGTACCCAAAACTAAAATCTGTGAAGAGTTCCCAACTACAATCTGAGAAGTAGAAGTATGAACTATGGAATCAAGAAGATCACGTGAATTGGTCATGTGATGTGAAGCACCTGAATCAAGAATCCAACTATCTGAAGGTGAATGCATAGCTCATGCTGAAAGAGCTTGCCCTTTGCCCATGGAAGAAGGCTTAGTCACTAAAATATTATGCTTCTTCATAGCTTCCTCCAAGGCCTCTAATCTCTTAAAGCAATGAGATGCATCATGCCTAGTTTTGCCACAAAATGAACAAGGATCTCCTTTCTTTTTCTTGGACTTGGAAGAAGAATCTCTAGAGGTAGAAGAAGAAGGAGATGAAGTGAACTTCTGATTGTTCTTCGGCTTCGGTTTGGAGGGATTCTCACTACCAGAAGATGATTCTACTTTGGGCTTCTTCTTGTTCTTTCCTTTACCCTTGGATGATTGAGCCATTAGAGCATGATTCTTAGAATTAGGTAAGGCATCCAACTAAATTAACTTGGCCTCCTCCCTAGTAAGACGCTGACAAAACAACTCAAATGTAGGCATTTTGTAATCTTTCCCTATTACATCCATAGTTGAATAGAAAGTAGAAGAAAACACTTGATAAGGGCCCTTTAACTTAGACAGAATCAAGAAGATACATTCATCACTAGATACATCATGTCCACATCCTTTCAACTGTGACAAAATCATCTTGAATTATGCAAGGAAATCTTGAATTGAAGGAAATGCATCTGGAGAGAGGGATTGTAGTTCTACTTGAAGTTGCAAGGTTCTGAAATGATTTTTTTTACCATATAATTCTTCAAGTTTATCCCAAACATTCTTAGGTGTTTTGCACTCTGAAATATGAAACAACAAATTATCAGATACATGTAAGCCAATGAGCCCTTTTGCTTCATCCATTTTACATCTATGGACAAAATTTTCATAATTCCTTGTAAATTCAGGTTGTTCTGCATCTAACATTGGCCATAGACCCTAAGATTGTAACAATTGAGTCATTTTTAGCTTCCATGTATGATA